>JAQGAD010000015.1:0-208188 GCA_034696625.1 Isotomurus palustris | reverse complement strand
AGGACTTGTAGGTGCAGGTTGTATTAATATTTTGTCTGTAGTTTTCTAATACCCTGCATAAAAGTACATTATCAAGTCAACTACTTGTCCTTCTTTTTATTATTTGAAACATCGGAAATCTCCACCTTTGAGGAGTGAGCCATATTTAGAGTTATCGGTCAGGGAATTTAATTGATTTTAGTGAGGGACTTTGATCCGGCTAGGGAATCGTTGCTTCACATCCAAAACTTCATGCTACCAAGTCTCAGAAACTATTTAGTTAAAGGCGAAAGATAGGATATTCAGATCTTGAAAAGTGCATTTCATTTGTTTAACAACTTAAGTGTAGAATGACACGGACTCATTCGAGTGAAGAAGTAATTGTCCCTCGTGTTACTTCTGCCACGAAAATAGCATGAAATAGTATCGGAAACTCATCAGCATCTTGAAACGAATAATAAATCCACAGAAAATGCATAAGCCAGAAATAAGTGACGCTAACAAATAAGTTTCTGTCGAATTGAAGAGATTGTTGCCAGTTCCAGTATCGTTCGCAGTTTGTTATAACATAAACCTAGAATAAGAGCAGATATGAATCGGCTAATTCATCAACAACCAATGCCTTAAGTAGCAACAGTCGAAAGTTGACAAGTAGTAGAATTCCCCCAGGAGAAACACAATGAAAATCAAATTCGACGTAGGTTCCAGCAGTGGGAAACTGAACTCCGTGTCACCTAAAGAACCGTTTACAGATTCTTCTTCTCATTCCATACAAGCAAAGCATCACCTCTGGAAACTCCTCCAAAGATTTCGAGCCAAAATTGCTTTCTTTCTTGTCAACCAACACTTCCTCAGAGCTAATCAAATTGGACGCTTCTGGAAGCACCCCTTCTTCTGAATGCAATATGCTATCTAGACAATGCCCAAATGGAAATCTCGTATCTCCATTCATCTCTCTACACTTAAATCTCACATCTTCATGTGTGAAGTTGATTCTTCACGTGTAGCATTAGTGAAAGGCTAAAAAGCCCACAGGGATTTTGCTCGCCCGAACTCTGCAAAAACTGTGGTGCTCATTGCATTGTGGATTGTGGATACACATGGAATACGGTGAGATGGAACATTCAGTCAGGCTGACTATCGGGTGTCCACACTACGCATGAATCTCCTCGGCCTCATACGGAACATTCCATCCACACACTTTCAGCCTGCACTGCAGCACACGGGTAAATAAATACAACCGGGTTGGGCAAGTTGGGCTTCAAATTCCTCCTTCATAATCTCACAAAATCTTATCACACAGAAGGACGGAACACACACATTAAACAACATTCATTAAGTCATCGGACACTCCGTGTGCCTCATAACCTTTGGTACAGCTTCGTTTCCATTGAAACGCTAGTGCTTCCCTAAGATAGCGAAAATCACGAGCCACAGAATCAAAACAATGTCCTCAGTTTCACTCGCGATTCACTTCAAGTTAAGTTGTAGGCTTCGTGTTGTGGGTTTTTGAAGGAAGATGAGCTCACTTGGTCCAACGAGTAAAGTCCTCCTCAGGCACTTCGCACTTGGGACATTCAGAATCGGACCGAAGGAGCCCTTAAGTAAAGGCAGAAGTGCAGTTCTTCACAGCCGTTCCTTCGCGTCCTTCCAGGGATCGTGGAGACCCAATGGGCCTGATGGAGTGAAGAGAGCCCTTCTCGTTGCTCTAGGCTCGGGATCTTTGGCAGTCTACTTGGGATGGCAGTTCTTCCACCGACATGGACAAGTTTATGCGTTGAAACCTCGTCGAGTAATTTTCATTTGTTGTTATCATTAATTATTCTAATCTGTTACTTGGAAAGTAGTGTTTTCTAATCACCACGCGTGTTTTACAGAAGGAGGATGAAATCAAGTCTATCAAGTTGACCTCAAGGGAACGGAGGTTCCTCCGCTTTGCTTCGGTTGAATATGATGGGCAGCTGTACATGACTCCTCAGGATTTCCTTGAGTCTGTAGTTGAAGCCGAACCGAGACGTGAGTTTAAATGTAAATAAATCAACAAATAGCGATTACAATTAGTTGCTTTGTATTACAGCCAGGCTCAAAAGGAAATCTCTCAGCAAGGACGACTTGAAAGCGATAAAAGATGCAACCCCAACTTTGCAGAAGGGGTCACCTCAACTGTGGCGTAACCTCAGGGACAAAGGTATTTAAATTAAAACTAATACAAACACATAGAAAACACGAAACTCTCAAGTTTATTTGTTTCTCAATCTCATTTCGGTTTTTAGGAATCATTTCATACACGGAGTATCTGTTCCTATTATCAATACTCACCAGTAAGTTCAGATAAATTATGAATGAAGGGGGAAGCGTGCTCTCTATTAACTTGAGAAATGACTCTGTTTTGTTTATTTGGGACATTGCAGAACCCCAGACTGGCTTTCGAATCGCCTTTAACATGTTCGACACCGATGGAAATGAGAAAGTCGATAAAAACGAATTTCTCGTTGTAAGTTGAAGGTTACCTGAGTCTCTCCTTAAACAAACATACAAAGTACCAGTTCCGGATTTCATCAATTAACGTTAATATAACCATCAGACTTGTATTTCCTGTAAATGACAAATCCATTTTGTAGATACTTGACAATTCCAGTATCCTAATTCCTTTCCAATATTCTTTGCTCAAGCAGTTTCAAACTAGAAGCATTTATTATTCTTTAGCTGCCGTAGTTGTGAAGTCGTATTTTGTATTTTATTCGTCCTGTAGTATTCCTGGCACTGCAATGTAGTTTGTAGCAAGTAAATAGAAAAAAAACATTTATTTTATTTAAACGAAAGAAAGAAGTATTTCAACTAAAAAAGGGTCCAATATACTGCCGTCGCCGTGTGAATTATATTGAAGATGCAAGTAGCAGTGAAAGTAATCTACGAGCTTATAATGTTTCTTTCCATGTCACTAATTACAATTAGTAATGTAGTGTCGCCATTATTGTAAGATTGTGTATCACCGTGAACGTACTTAATTTGACTTTTACTTGAATTTTAGTTATTGTATCTGATCCCACTGCACACGTACAAGAAAGAATGGAGCATTCAGAACCTTCACGGGTTTGTACGTAATTTGGTTGACCCATCTGACGATCAGAACCAACTAACCCTTCCATCTCCGTCACAAAAGGTTTCAGTTATATTTTTTTATTATTTCACCTCATTTTTCACGTCATTTTGACCAACACTACTATCCCTACATTCCATGAGAATTTGTTTTTCCACGTGAAGAGTTACCAAGTTTTCCAATGCAATGCCATGTTGCACTTAATACAGAGTCGTTTATAGTTCATCGTCGTCATAATTAACACAGCGATTTTTATCCTTTGGGAGTTAAATGATTTCAATTACAGATTGAATCTGAGATTCTGCATCGTCTTCCCTAGCCAAATTGGTCCGTCTCCGCTACTAATAGTTGTCCTGTGTACTTCCTGTCGCAAAAGTCGTGACAATAGTATTCTAGTTTTTACTTTTAGTTTGAATTGAAGTCTTTTGTCCGATGGAAATCTTTTCATGTGTGTGTGATTTACCCTGAACACTTATGTAGTGACTAGATTAATATTTGTGTTATTTTGCACACTGTTCACAATCAGTTGTACTTAATTTTAGCCTTATCAAGCCTTCATAGAAAATTTCCAGAGTCGTAAGCTGACCTTCTTATACATTATTACACGCCTGCATTTTGGTGTCATTAGCTTGCAGCTTCGTACATTTTGACTGAATGGAATTTTAGCGATGAAATCTTCCTGACAGTAACCAGACTTACTTTAAACTGATCTTTGTGAGGGTTGAAGTGATTAACCACAAAGGCTATAATAATGCAGTGTGTGGCTGATTGGAATAATTATAGTTGAAGAGTTGAACTAATGATATATTTTTGTCTTGTGACACAATCAGCTGGAGAAGATATTTAGCATGGCGTGGAAAGACAAACGAGGTCTTTTGAATCCCGAGGAAGAAGGAAAGACAAACACTGAGGAAGAACAGGATTCGACTCCAGTGACAGAAATCATTGTAAGTGAAATGCTAGTTGATGACGATCGAGGTCTGCAGCGAAGGCATTTGGTGGATACAACGCTTCTTGTTCACTTCTTTGGTCCAAAGGGAAAGCGAGAGATTCGATATGAAGATTTCAAAAAGTATACAGCCTCATTTTCTTTACAGTAATTTTAAGATTAGGATTAATTACGATTTCATAAGAGGCTAATTTTGTATTGCCTTCTTACAGGTTTATGGAAGACCTTCAAACGGAAGTACAAGAGTTGGAGTTTCATGAGTTCTCTAAAGGCCTAGATTTTATTTCACAAGTAGACTTTGCCAAAATTCTTCTTCGCTACACGTATCTGCAGTCAGAAGAGTGAGTGAACTTGACAGTATTATATGAGACAGAAGTATAGAGAAGTAGGTCTTATTTGACAGTTTGATTCTAACAGCAATCTTTTGCTTTCAGGTATGAATTGTACTTGGACCGACTGGTGGATAGGATCAAGCTAGAGCAGGGAATTACTTTCGACGAGTTCCGAGCCTTTTGCCAGTTTCTTAATAACCTGGATGACTTCAATGTAGCCATGAAAATGTATACCCTTGCTGACAGACCGATCTCACAAGATGAATTTCGTCGAGCTGTTCGAATATGCACAGGCACGGATCTCAGTCCCCACGTAGTGGAAACCGTATTTCAAATCTTTGATGAGGACGATGATGGGCACTTGAGTCATCGTGAGTTCATCGGTGTAATGAAAGACAGGCTTCATCGAGGATTTAAGGTGAGTCTCTTCAAGAACTTAAGACAAGTCTTATGTAAACTTTAATCTCGAAATGTACGCTCTTTTAATAGCTCTATACTAAAAACGAAGGATGGGACGCATTTAAGCAATGTATTCGCCAAGAAATGAAAACTCAGTGAGCAGGATTGATTCACAATACACCTTATACCTAGTTAGCCTTTAACATTCGCCGTAAAAATTAAAAGTGGACTTTTTGCTGAACATCTGCAAGTCACGATCACAGAGTCAACTCGTAATGGTTTATTACTCTACCGTTCTTATCGTCTCAAAAATTAAGAAACCGCAATTAAATTAATTAGTTGAATGATATTCAATCCTTTCATATAAATTGTTCAAGACATCTAGTGCTTAGTCTTCTACGTAATGTATGGAAGATGGAAAATAAAATCACACTCATGTGAGACTTTCATTCCCAAACCCTTTTCATGCAAAATCACAGAGGGATAATTTTCTTTTGTTAAAGAACTAGAGAACTGGTAGGTACAAGTCCTTTCGAGCCATTTGCTTCAGTAAGAACTTCATGCAGAGTTTTCCATATCCCTTTCTTGCGTGATTGGAAGAAGTATTTGGTGTTCCAATAAGTCCGAGGCAGTTTACAAAAACACATGATACCAGGATTCCATCCACAATAAGTCCCTGACAAAGGGCTGGGCGAAGAAACTGCAGCGTGGATTTGCCTTACGGAAACACATTCTATGAGTGAAGCCGATTTGAAAGCCTTATTCTGCAAGGGCAATGTGAGACACAATTTCCTTACGATCTACTCACTCCTCTTGTAGTCTCAGTTATCCAAAGTTTATTAACTGAATTTGTATTCCTTCGCAGATCGCCCAATTCCCAAGTATGTCGTCTTCACAACTGAATTTCCAAAAACAACCTCAGGAAAAATTCAAAAGTTCGTTTTAAGGGATGAAACAATCAAGCGGTTTGAAATTAAAGTTTGAGATAAAAATTAGTTTGAACTTCCAAGAGAAATGCAGCAATGAGAGTTGTGGTGAACTGAACATCCTAATCGTAGTTTCTAAGTTTTACATGGAAAATAAACTCGAAATCTGCAAATTAAGCAAATGAAGACAAAGATTCGCAAACACTATCAGACGAATGTAACTGACAAAACCAAAAGGATTTATTATTCCCATGAGTAACCACTAATTTGCTTATCAAGAAAAACTAGCATTCTGAACGTTATCTTAATGGAGAAGGGGCTCTAGGAGAATCCTCAACACCCTCCAACACATGTACACTCTTATCGGTATCACTAGATCACTCCATAACGTTGAAGTTCATGTCAGGCCGTAGTGGACTCCCATTCCGTCTCCCGATTACTTTCCTGTAGTCCCGGGGACGAGCAGTAAAGCGTAGACCAGCAACGGGCAGACTAAAGCAGTAGGTAAAAATTATATATAATCAATAAACTTCCATAAATAGGCCAAGTGTGAATGTGCGTGAAATTAAAGTGTAAACTTACTCCTCGTGGGGCAGGGAGAAGTGGAGGAAGACGGCAACTGCGTCCTCCAGTGGAAGGAGATTGTTGTCCCTTACGACGTGGACGCTGAACTGTCTCATCGAGAGACACGGGAAACGGACGAGTGGAAGAAGTCGGGCTAGCGTCTGTCCCAAAGGAACTGCCTCAATCCCTCGCCTCCTTCTCTCCGCCTGTCCCCACCTGAGGAGATTTCAAATTCAGGTTTTAAAATTAACTAAAAAATTAACTTAAAAAAAGTATAATAAGATAATTACCTGATGACACTATTGAAGACCTGGAGCTCCTCTTCAACACGTAGCCCATCTTGAGCAAGGATCTCCCTGAGTGCGTTCTCACTCAGCTCTGCCATCTCTTCCGTCTCGAACAGCTCCTGGGCGTTCCTGCAACACACATTTCAACGTATAACATCAGTACTTAATATCAGTATATCAATCAGCGGTAAAGTGATAATATTACATCATAATAATCTGCAGGCACCGGTGAGCCAACTCGCCGTACAAGTTGTTCCACGCGAGGTCGAACATCCGTAGGACGTTTTGCAGGGTGATTACTGCATCATTTTCCAGACGTCCCACTAACCGAGGCACGTCATACTGGAGGGCAAAGTTGAGCAGAGGGAGATGCAGGTTGTCCTCACCTTGCTGTGGCATCTCAATTTCATTGAGGTAGAGATACTGTGCGGAACACAAACATTAAGTCTTTATAGCTGTGTCTAATTTTAATTGTATAAGATTGTTGGGAAACTTACCCTCACGAAAGCCCGGAATGTGACAGGCGTGACATCGGCCATTTGGACGCGTTGTCCTTGGAAGAGATGTCTCAGGCGCTCCGATGCCATTCCGAACAGAACGCGATGTACGCGTTCGACGACTCGTCCACCTCCGACCTCCACTGTCACGTCCCATCCATCTCGGGTCTCGAAGAGGAAGTCCATTCTTCCCTCGTAGGGAACTTCCCATGGAATGAGAGCTCCTGCCATCCTTATTCTCTCTTCGCCCATCTTGATGCTTCGAGAAGTATTTCAAGATGAAGATTTCCTAAAAAATAAAGCACACTCAACTAAGTATGTCTGTTATATTATAGCGAATTATTTTAGGGGATTTTGGAGATATCGGACATTTACCTGAGCAGGTGGGAAGGACGTGGAATTGGAGTGGGCGAGTAGCACTGGCTATTCCGGGATTCCTGGACGTGAGAAGAGAGACGGGATCCGGAGGACGTGTTGAATGATCTAGAACTTCGGAGTGAAAGAAAGAATTGGATTCTTTTGAGCTAAAAGAAAGCGGTGGATGCATTGTTGCCTTAAAAAGTTCTTATCTTAAAAGTTCAAATTGATTAAGTCCTCATTTGCATAAAGTTCACATACCTTCCTCTCAGTTCATTCAACGGCCCACTTACCATCATTCTTCTTCAGTCCTCCAGCAGACTACTAACTAATTGCTAAGCATAGTGGAAAAAGAACACTGGAGACAAGTAAGCGATAAGTCTCCCAAGGCTTTCGTGTTTCTCGTTAGAGAAGGTCAGAATTTGAATATGAACCTTATTTCGTAGCCTTGAATATTTACATAATATTACGTATGTATCTCTTTCATTTGTAAATGATAGTGGCTATAATATGTCTGACCTCAGGACACACTGTAGATGCTACATATTTTAGTTGGTTACTTCGGTTACTTCTAATCAGATCAATTTAAGTGACTTCCATTGCATCATCACTCAGTCAAAGGTGCAGATTACTTTGCTACATTGGCATAAGTATTCATGGACTCACTATGCCCATCATTCCTAAAGACAAGCGGGACGTCATCCTCAATATTCCCGAATTCCAATCCATTTTACTCCGAAGTCCAGTTTAAACGTACAACCGTTTGTTCCTAAGGTTCTTGTGGTCATCAATGATTCCTCTAGCAAAGTAGTCCGCAATATTATCTTTGTGAACGAGTTCAGGGTTGTAATACTGGGAGACAGAATTGTTGGTCGTTCTTGTACAATAATTGTCGAAGTCGGAACCAATTAATACCTTCTGGCGGCCCACATCGCATAAATGCTGCACAGATCATAAAACACACACATATTATGTTAAACACTCCTTCAGCTTCAAACAAAAGGTTTTTTGACTGCAGTAACATCTATCTAAATTCATACTACTTTGATTAATCACACATACTCCACATTGCACATTTTTCTCGATCCTTAAGCTTTTCATTTCATTTGCCCTATTTGCACCATAAAATAGAACGATGGAACGATAAGTATATACGCTTGTATTGTGTAACCAAATCAAATCAACCTAAGCAGCCAGCTAACTGTGAACCCGTTTCAATGAAGGCAAACAGATTGACAAGTTACAAAGCTTTAAACCCTTTTGGCAAACGAAGTACGAGTGGCCATCAACTTTTTCGCAATCCCTTTCTCGATCAGCAAGTCCAAATTCCAACCATGTTCCGATCAACAACAACACAATTACAACAACAGGCATGCTGAGTGAGTTATCGATGATACTTGTCGAAGTATTCGCCATTTGAAAAGATACTTAAGTTTCTTCAATTGTCACCTTTATTGTCGCACAGTCTGAACTGAAACGAAGGACTCTACTTTGTTGAACGGCTTCACTATCTGTGGGGCAGTGTAAGATAGTCGGGCAAGTTCGAAATAAAAGGCGCGTAAACTTCCTGGAGGTTTTTCTATTGCACGTGCCTCAACAGTTCATCCACAGAGGACGAGTCGTACGGAAGCAACTTTACGTGGAGGCCACTTGTGTGCGGTGTGACGTTGTGGGTGGATTTCCTCCTTCTCCTCAGCCTCATTGTCTCTCACTTGCATGCAAATCATCTGCAGCAGCCGCCTCTTCAACTCCTCGTCGTCGTCACATTTGTCCGTTGATTTCTGTAGAATAATCATCCGTCCTGCTCCACAATTTTTGTAAACAACTACGTTTCAGTTAACTACATTTAATTCTTCTCGATTAAAATAACTAGGCATCGGTAGGATCAGTTTAATCCTTGGCGGAGTGAATTGTCAGAGGGAGAACTAAAGACATCGCGAAGAAAGACGTGAAGACGCCGTGTGAGTTGTGTGGTGCGGACTTTCTTTGGTAGTATACAATATTATTACCTCACGCTGGTGGGT
This sequence comes from Isotomurus palustris, assembly GCA_034696625.1. Taxonomy (NCBI): domain Eukaryota; kingdom Metazoa; phylum Arthropoda; class Collembola; order Entomobryomorpha; family Isotomidae; genus Isotomurus; species Isotomurus palustris. Next base: position 198,774 of record JAQGAD010000015.1, on the reverse strand, counting down.
TATCGATGTCATATAATATATTATCTTTAATTTTGTACAGCTTAATCATGGAGGTTGAAGGTGATAACAGCGCGTGTATTAATAGAGAGAGCTTGACCGATGGCGGTGAAGACCCAGGTAGTATCACGGAGGCTGCGGATATCGGGGGAGATTGTAAGGAGATGAGTGACGTCGCTGAGGAAAATGCAGTTGACGAAGTCATTGCTAATGGGGCAAGCGTTGAAGTTGGAGAAGCCGAACAGAAGGAGATTGTAAAGGAAGATAAACGGGATGATAATGAAGACCAAGAAGTAATATTCATAGGGTCTAGTGATGACGAAGATGATGGGATGGAGCAAGACAACAATAGAAACTACGATAACATCGACAATAACTTTGAACTCGATGACGACTCCGAAGACGACGACTTCTCATCTGATGATGATGTAATGGTTGTATTTGAAGAACGGGACACTAACAAGAGACTCCAACAGCTGTTTGATTCCGTCCAATGCCCATCGAGCAATCCTGTGATGCAGGAAATCTTCAAAATGCATTACCTTGTATTCTTTACGACTAAGGGTACTTCAGTGGACGATGGAATGTCATCTTTTATACAGTACTACCTATCCAAGTTCGTCATATAAAATTAGTACATAATATGATTTATGTTTACATGCATTTAAATACTTTATCGCGCTTAATATTAATTTCAGCTTTGTGGAGCCCACAGGGTGGACAGCGGAGTGGTGGCGGACAGATAATACCAATGTGGAGCCACATTACCAGTGGCCCCGCCCAAAGTACCTTGCTGGTGTAGTGCAAGTAGAAAATGTGGATCTCGAAGCTTTAACAGCTACGGGAAAGTACATCACGCGTGGAACAGTTCAAGCTGAGGACAAACGAGGAGAAATTAGTGGTGATTCGGTTATAATGCGAAATATTCCGTTATATGAGCTTGTACCCTTAGGCCCCACGGTTGAAGGGTGCATTCTTAGCTTAAATGCGCTCAAAGAAGGACTAGAAGGCCTCAGGTAGACTTTACTTTCCTTATTCTCTTGCAATATAGTATTTACCTACCTAGATGTGACATTTATGAGTATTTATGAAATTCTGACGATAATTGCAGATTATTAAAGGATCATATGATTCATCCCTCTTTCGACGATTTAGCCGCTCAGATATTCTTTGAAGGAGAATTTTCACGGGTCGAGAATCTATTTCACGATTTGGAGAGTCCGGGGTGCCTAAGTAACAGAATGAGGAAGCATATCATTGAATTGTTATGTACTGTTCGTCGTCTAGTGGATCCTACGAATTTTGTGGATTCTGAGGTAGCCGAGTCTGAAGACATATCATTGAAGCAGTTGCAAGAAAGTCAAATGATATCGAGGGCAGGCAGTGAACTTAGGCTGCTACTTGTTCCTGAAGTTCGAAAGGCAGCAGACACTCTTACGGCAGACAGTAGCCTCAGTGGCGTGGAGATTTGTGATAACATGCTGTCTGAAGTGTTCATGGTGAGCCAAACGAACTGTTTCCAGTTCAGTGATATGGTTAAAGTGAAAAGCATCTTAGCCGAGAGAAAGCAAGAATTCAGGATTGAAAATTCCGAGCAGCTAGCGTAAGTATTGTAATATAGTCAAATATAAGTTTAGAGACTCCGCACCTCCTTTAAGTTTTGTAAGATCAATGTTTCTCATGATAACATTGTACATTTAGATTTTCGACGGATCTTGCTCGAACACTTCAAAACTGCCGCAGAAACGCAGTAGTATTTGTCACGACTGGCAAGTATGAAATACCGTCTATTGGTGCCATAGCGTCAGGGGGGTTTTTGATCGGTAATAATTTCGCATCGAAGCCAAATGTTATTTCTATTTCTAAGCTAAATTAACGCTTCGATTTTATTTTATTCAGGACTTGTTGATGATGAGGGCAACCGACCCAAAATCAGTACCCATGGAACTGGTGATGTGTGGAATGTTTTGTCAACCAATGATTCCGTATGCAACTTAGAGAATTTAAGTTTTGAGATTAGCGATGGGTATGCGGAGCAAATTATGACGTCAGCGTTTACACTCACTACTGGAAAGTTGAGAATGTTGAACTGCGAGCTAGAAAGCACAAGCTTCAAAAAGTCAACTAGCAACGCTGGAGTGTATCATCAACTCTCCATGATTGATGTCCGAGGAGAAGCATGTGTAACAATTCTCGGTTGCATTTTCAAAGGTGCTCGTTGTGTAGTGAACCAAGAGCCAACCACTGGTCCCTGCAATCTGTTCATGAAGGATTGCAAGTTTGATAACGTCATCCACTTCTTGCGTGTAAGTTTTAACAATAATTTAACTCAAATATATAGAATAAACGAATGCATCGCACTTTGTGTCCCATATTTTGTGGATACTATTAGGTACAGGGAGAAAAAGTGAGTCTGGATTTGGAACACCTTATGTTCTATAATGTGAGCTACCCTAACTTGTTTTCGCTTGAGTGCCCTAAAAATTTACGGGACTCAGTCGATGCATTTGTTCAAGTGGATTGTACAACGTCGTCAGTTCAACGCTTACAATTGGAGTATAATCAAGCACTTCATTCAGAAAAAACTCCAACCCCTTAGGTTGACTCGGTAACCAGTAACCAGTTAACATTCAACTTTAATGTGTCATGAATTATCATTTTATCCGCTAGTCTTCATCTGAAACCTCGTCACTAGATTTTTAATTTTGTATTCTTTTTTGTAAGATATTATCTTCGATACTTAATTCTTTACTGTATGATACAATAATGAGTCTCGCTCCCATAATTACTTTACGTGAAACCATGTTCCAAATGCAACGAAAAGACTCGACAAATAAATTAAATTGCACTCTGTATTCCAATTTTCCTTCAACTACCATCAAATCAGGTCTAATAAAACCGTACAGCTTACATTTTTATTGTTAACTACTGCTAGCCAACTCTCTCTCTCTTCTCTCTCATCACATCTGCGATCTACCCCATATACTTCCTTTGCATGTATCGCACCATTTCATCAAACAAGACTTTATCAACTTCAAACTGCACTAAAAGGACGATTCTCTAGTCTCACGCCCTTGCAATACAATGCAACCACACAGCACCCAAATTAAAACACGTGAACATCTCTACTCAATTTTCAATACCACTGCATTGCCTATCTATCACTAAACACAAACTAATTTGCAATAAAAGCGACTTAATATCCCCATGCCTTTTTGTTCCTAACTTGTCAATCTCTCTGTGACATCATTCTAGCTTATTCATCTACTTCTCTACACTATAACTATGACTTCATCATGCGATAGCTCCATCCACAGAATCATTCATAGGCTGACCGATGCAAACACGTGTTGAATTCTAGTTGTCCATGATCCAAAGTAAAAAAAAGCAGTAGAGATGAAGATGTTCAGCTGCATGTCACAATTTGTTCTATAGCTGTAATAGACGAAAAAGTGTGTTAATTATGCAGCAAATCCCAAATGATTTCATTGAAGCATGGCATCACCATCAACACAGTCGTGGCTCACCTTCCCAAGGATGACATCATCCGCAGAATTATTTGCAAACAACACTCGCACACACACCAAACACACACACTCCCCATCGCCAATCCGGCCCTGACTAAAGTGTGTTAGTGGTTTATCATTATCATCTCCACCACCACCCACAACACAAACTTACAAACACTTACTTACTTACCTACCCTCGAAGTCATTTCATCTTATCAAAGTGTACAACGCTTATCAATCCACCCTCCCTCGTCAACCTCATTTACCGGATAGAGAGATTCTCATCCTGACCCAGTGACACCCGCCGTCACCACCACCGCCGACCCGTGTCAGCCTCTTGATCCTCACCACAAGGAATGAACTCCTTCTTCTTCCCATCTCCACTTCCTTCCTCTTCCTCCTTTTTGTTTATTCCATCCCCTCCCCTCATTTAAAACCCGGGTATTAAAATAACTTCTTTCCGTCTTTTGTGTTCCCATCAAAAATTAAAACTCCGTTTCGCCCGTCTTCTTCCGTTGCGAATTAGCAGAGGAAGCTCTGACACTCCGAGTTCTTCCATCCTCCCCGGCCTCGTTTGTTTACAAATCTTTACATTCTTTTCATTTCTGCGACGAAGACCGGAGGTCAGAAATTTCGGGGAAACATACATTGGTTTAGGATTATTCTTATTAAGTGTCAACGAATCTCTGAGTTATTGTGAATCGCATGTGCAAGCAATTCGGAAACCAACTGCAGGTTAGTGACTATTTTTAGTTTTAAAGTAGGTAAGACTACATTTAAAGAATTTTGTAAACGGTGGTAGCGTTAAATTACATCTGTAATGAGAGTGTTTTGTTTCAAAATTAATGTAATTGCGAGTTTGCTGAGTCATACAGGCCTGCAACATTGCACTTTCACTTGTTGCTTTGCTTCTCTCTATCCACTCTATAGTGTATAGAATTTAAGTTTGTAAGAATCATTGTCAATTTAGTATTTATTTCTTTTTCTTTAAGGTGTCGAAGGAGAAAATCGTACCAAAACTGAGAAGGGCATACAATGCGATTATAATAACTTTTTGGTAAGACGGTTGATCAATTTAATTTCCTGCGAGCGTATGAGTAAACGTGAGGTTTGTTTGATTTCAGTACGTCTTCCGTCCGTCTTCCATAATTTTGGAATTTATTAATAGAACCGGACTGTTCACAGTCGCAGACAACGAACTGCTCAATTACAAGTGTATTTACGCTCAAGAAAAATAACAGCAACGAAAGTTCAGACGGGTATCTGTGGACAAAATTCTGTACTTTAAAATAGCTCATTAATTTAGCTGATAACATGGCTTCCGCAAATGTGCTCGATGTCGCGGAGTCAGAATTTGAGGACCTCGATATGCCTCCCGAAGACCAGGAACAAGATGATCGGGACTCTGCAAGTAAGTCTTGGTTATTCCAAAAAGCAAATATAGTATTTTATTAATGGATTACAGTTAATTGCAACGTACAGCTCGGTGCCTGTGAGGGACTATATTTCTAATTCTAATTGTTATAGCAGTATTTAATATATAATTATGTTATTGTGTACTCGTTTGGTTAAAGTTTTTCCAGACAAAAATCGTTGGAGGAAACTGGTCAAAGGTTAGACAGTTTCTGTCTGTGTGCAATTTGCAAGTCAATAAGTGTTCAGCAACTCCCAATACCTCCACACTTTCTGAGTCCTTGTCTTGTGTTCCTTTCATTCTCGTCAAATGTACCTAACCATTTTTTGCCCGTTCTGTTTCGTTTTTTTTATTTTTTCGTTTGGTGGGGTGGTGCTCGGTTTTTGTTATTATTATTGGTTTATTATCGACAAAAAATGTATAAAATGTTCAAACTGTACATGTTTTGAGGAGATGTGGGATTTCAGTTTACCTACGAAGTTAATAGTCTGTATAAGATGTTTATGGAAATCAAACTGCTTCGTTTTGCCTTCTGAATGTGAATTTAGCTTGCCGTTAACAAACTGGCTGTGGAAATATCTAACTCTGTAATTTTTTTTATAAATCCTTATAATAAGGTTTAATTCTATTGGATTTTGTTTATGCAATGGGGTGCAGAACTGCATTGTATAACTACTTACGAAGCATGGCTTAATACGCATATGATTTCGAAACAGAATCATCCCAAATTAACACCATGAACACTTACTCGTTTACTTCTTAAGGAATACAATTCTAATTATGTTTTTTGTCGCGGATGAATTTTAGAGGGCCTTGTGATTCCGTACCGCACAATTCACGAGCAGCCTAACAGTTTTAAGACTCCCAACCGGCAGTGCTTTATACCTGGAAAACCTGTCACCGCCAAAATTATTGATGTTGAACGCACAGCTTCAACGCACTTCTTGAATGCAAATCTGTATGTTATTCAGTTGAATCATGCGGATCACTCGTGGATTATCAAACGCAGATATAAACATTTTCAGCATCTTCACCAACAACTTATGCTATACAGGTTCGATCATTTTGCTTCCGTAAAACCTTTTTTGAATGAGTTTAAGTGCTTCGTATTATTTGATATTCCCTTTTGATGTTATAGAGTCACGCTAAGTGTCCCATTTCCTTCAAGAATGCATAGAGAACGCCGTGAAACATTTCGAGGAGAAAGAAAGGGTGTGGGCAAAACAAGTGGATTGCCACGGTGAGTATTTTAATTGACCTGCCTTAAATTCTTGTAGATGTGAGCTACTGTGTCTTCGAGTTGAAAGTTGGGTAGCAGCTCATCTACAACTTAAATTCCAACAGGCGAATCATACTAATTATTTTTGGAATTTGTGACTTAGATTTCCAAAACGTCCCGAGGCGTTAGTTGCAGCAGATCATTTAAGCGAAAGACGTCAAGCGTTAGAAGATTACTTACAAAACTTGTTGAAAATTAGAGCATTTAGGAATCACCATGAAACTGTACGTAAGATACTCCAGCTATTTATGAGCGCTTAAAGTTAATCTAAAAGTCTAATTTACTGTCATAGTTGGAGTTTCTTGAAGTTAGTCACTTATCGTTTGTTCATGGAATGGGGATGAAAGGTAAAGAAGGTTTAGTTCTCAAACGCACAGGAACAACTCGAAGTCAACGGTGGACCACTGGACTTTGTCCATGTTTTCAGTAAGTTCACTAGCATTAACCAATATCAGTATCGCGGTGGGTTAAACAAGTACGTAGCAATATTTCATGCATTTGATTTTGTGTAGATTTTGTCGTTGTTGCGGAGAAACGTGTGGTCAATGGCAGAGGAGATGGTTGGTTACAAAGGATACATATGTCGCTTACGTTAGACCCAAGGACGGTAGACTTCATTGTGTAATGCTGTTTGATGGTGAATTTGAAGTTTCTTCAGCCATGTCTGATGTTCAGCATGGCCTGGTTATAGCTAATTTATCTCGGTAAGCTCATTCTGAAAACCTTTCAAAGTTACAAAATCGGAACTAACAATTTCTTTTATTTAGACGGTTGGTTGTGAAATGCTGGACGAAGCGGAAGTCAAAAGAATGGGTTGAATATTTACGAAAAGTGCTATCCACTGAAGGTATTGACCTTATTCTAGAAGCTATTCGCAATTGAAAGAAACGTATTAAGTTCCTCAACAATTTTTGCAGTTGCCCAGTCGTTCATATCGGACAATAGATTTTTGTCCTATGCCCCAATCAGAAGAGAAGTGGGTGCAACGTGGTTTGTCGATGGCTCAAGTTACATGTCAGCAGTAGCTGATGCGCTTGAGGCAGCTAATGAAGAGATTTACATTGCTGACTGGTGGTTAAGTCCTGAAATTTACATGAAACGTCCAATCGTAGAGGGAGAAAAGTGGAGATTGGATAAAATTCTTCAACGGAAAGCGGTACGTCAGCATCTACTTTATATTTGACTTTGTTAATACTTACCAAGAACTTATTGCACGTTTTGCAGAGTGAGGGGATAAAAGTGTTCATCATGCTGTACAAAGAAGTTAATCTAGCTTTGGGAATAAATAGTTTCTACAGTAAACAAAAGTTAGTTGGCTCGTCCGAGAATATTAAGGTATTTTGGACAGGATAATAGACACTTATTCTTTTCGTGCTGAAATAATAATAATGACTAACACGACTTTGAATTTAAAGGTTCTTAGACATCCAGATCACGTAAAAGCTGGAATTTTGTTGTGGGCTCACCACGAAAAGCTTGTTATTGTCGACCAAATGTATGCTTTCGTTGGTGGGATTGACTTGTGCTACGGGCGCTGGGATGATCACAAGCACAGACTTACAGACTTGGGCAGTGTTTCAGCTCATCAAAAGGTTACAGGAATGATGGGACTAAAAATTACGTCCAGTAAACCTGGAGGTGCGGCGAATTCCTCATCTCTTCTTCAGCTAGCCAAAGCGACAAATATGGTCACTATTGGGACGTTAGTGGACCATCGGCAAATGTCACGTACTCCATCTCCTCAGTCTGGAATTATTGAGGACTCCCAAACTGCAGTTACTGTAGTAGATAATTTGATGATGGCCGAGAATGGAGGAAGTTCACTGTCTACAGATGCTGAGTAAATAATCATTTGGAACTTGGTGGAAATATTGGGAATTGGGAGAACTGTATGAATTAAATGTAGTTTACACCTCTAGATTCAGCAGCGTTGAAGTAGCAGTAAATTTTCAAGGTACAACAGACCAGAATGGAAATCCTGATATCGTAATCAACGGAGGCGGAAGGGGGGAAGGCTATGCTCTGCAAGAGACACAGAGTGTTGATTCAATGTCGAAGTTTGCGGATGGGAATGGCAACACTGTGCCATTAAAAGGAGAGACACCCCCTTCAGGCAGAAGAGCTAAGCTGATAAGAAGAATGACGAAGGCATCTAAAGGGCTGAAAGAAGATGGACGGGAGTGGATAGATCGACACATTCGAAGAAAAGGATCCCAGGAAGACACAACATCGGGTAGTGAGGCAGAAGAAAAGGAACAAGAGAAGTCAAAAACTAAATCCAGAAAGAAAAAACGACAGGTGAAGAAACGGGAAAGTGAGGATTCTGCTGCTGGGGAGTCTTCAGCTCCCAATAGCCCTAAGCCTGTGGAGATTGAAATGGAAACGAAGTAAGCAATATTTTCTACTGTTCTTTTAGAGAATCCAATAACACAATTTAATATCGTCATCAGGTCACGGAGGAAACGATCCCTTGGCATCAAAGTTCCCGCTGAAGACAACACACTTCAAGGTTTACTTGGCTCATCCAAACTCTGGATTGGAAAGGACTACACGAATTTCATTGTCAAAGATTTTACAGATTTAGATTCCCCTTTTACTGGTGCGAAATTTGATTGGCAAACACCTGAAAAAAATTAAGCCTCGAGCTATTAATAATATCTCGTTTGTGTGATATTAGATCTTGTTGATCGTTCTACAACACCGCGGATGCCCTGGCATGATATTGCAGTAATGGTGCAAGGAAGTGCTGCTCGAGACGTCGCACGACATTTTATTCAAAGATGGAATGCTGCAAAAGTGAGTTCTTTTTTATTTTACGATATCTTAAAACTCTGTCCCTTAAACTGTCTTGTTTATAATTTCCAGCAAGAAAAAGCCCGTATCAATGCAGGTTATCCATTTCTAGTTCCCAAGTCGTATGATTTCAAAAATGATCAAGTCCCTTCGATATTCCGATGTAATATCAACACGAGCCGAACTACTACCCAGGTTAATACTAAAAGTGACTGTAAATTGAAATTTCAAAATTTTACATCAATGTCACAATGTTCATTGCTTTAATTTCTCGAATATAGGTTTTGAGAAGCGTCAGCGCTTGGAGTGCGGGTGTTCAAACTATCGATGATAGTATTCAACAAGCCTACATAGACTCAATCCAGAAGTCGCAGCACTTCATTTACATCGAAAATCAATTCTTCATCACATTAGCTGAAGCCAATCCAAACGTTCAAAACAGAATTGGAGAGGCTCTACTCGGCAGAATATTACAAGCTCACCGGTAAAGACGAGAGTTTTTTTACTGAAAAAATCTGCTTTCATTGGATCCTCATGATTTTGTTGTTGTACTAGAGAGGGAAAGCCTTTCCGCATTTTCGTCGTCATCCCTCTTTTGCCCGGATTTGAAGGCGAAGTAGGAACCGCTAGAGGAGTAGCTATACACGCAATCGTTCACTGGAATTATGCATCGATTTGCAAGTATGAATCCGAGTAGCTTTTTTGGTATATATCATTTAACTTATTTGTATATAATAAAACGCATGACTTATCTGTTTAGGGGAAAAGACTCACTCTTTGAACGTTTGAAATCCCATGGAGTAGAGGATCCAAGTGAGTATCTCACTTTCCACGGCCTTCGAACATGGTCAGAACTTCATGGTGATCTGGTACGCCGCAGTATTGCAGTTACTATTGTTTAATATGATGATAGCGTCGATTAGTGACAATAACATGTCGTTAAAACTGGTCTTTACTCATTCGCGGATTTTTGGGTTTTCATAGGTTACCGAGTTAATTTATGTCCACTCAAAATTGATGATCGTTGATGACAACCTCGTAATTTGTGGATCTGCAAACATTAACGACAGAAGTATGATTGGTAAACGGGACTCTGAAGTTGCTGTAATTATTCAAGTAGGTTTTTTAAATATAAAGCAGTCTGTTCTTCAAAATATGAGGTGTACTATTTATCATTTTTAGGACGAAGAATTTATCCAGTCAATGATGAATGGACAAGAGTACAAAGCTGGGAAATTTGCTCACTCATTAAGAACACAGCTTTTCAGAGAACATTTGGGTCTTCTCGAGAGCCCTGAAGTTGATATACGAGATCCTATCTCAGAAAATTTTTACCGCAATGTGTGGCAAAGGACAGCAAATGTCAACACCGACATTTACGATGAAGTATTCCAATGTGTTCCAACCGACAAGTGTGAAACTTTTGCACAACTCGAACAGTACCAAACGCAACATCTTCTCTCCATCACAGATCCAGTGCGAGCCCGAGTTTTACTCAAGGACGTCAAGGTAATGATTAATTAATGCCCCAACTGTTTACTCGTCACTGCTATGAATTTTGTGTATTGACTTAATTAGGGATTCCTGGTTGTTCTGCCATTGAAGTTCTTGTGCCAAGAAAATCTTCTTCCAGCGACTGGAACTCGTGAAGCTCTCATGCCAACTCAGCTTTGGACTTAAACGTCTTCCTACTTCATCATCGTAGCCGAATTCTCTTTGCGTCCTCACAGCCCTGTGGGTGCCTCAATTGCCCTGAAAATGAAAAAATCATGTTTAACTCGTTTTACTAAATTGGCTCAGCTACAACAGCCCGTTGAACCTAAAATTCTCATGTTTAATCTGTCTGTAACTCTGTGTACATTTTACTTTTCTAAATTATTGTAAACAATTAAGTCACTCACTATAATCTAAACTTGACAACCGTCCAACTGGAGAATACATATATAACTGGAGCTAAGTATTACGCAAAAGTGCAATTACTTCTTCGGGAAAAACTCCACGTCGTAACCTAACCATACTCCAATGCATTTCTAGTGAGATACCATTACTACTGGTGCTCTCCCGGTGAATAAAATAAGTTGTATTAGTATTTCATAAACTTAAGAATATTTTACTTCCCGCTTAATGCCAAACCATAAGTGCTTTCACGGCAAGATTGTGTTGTACGTACCTTAAAAAATGTCATCTCTTTCGGAAACTTCCGTAATCAATTTAATACCCCGTTGAAAAGTAATACTTATATATATATATTTTGTCGCCTACATATTCAGTAGCTTTATTCCACGAAAGCAACCAAGGTCAGAATAAATCTACCGGGACAATATTCTGTGCCGTACAGTACGAAAAGAAATGTATGCTATCCAAATTTTTTTAGCTTCTCCACGCGGCATTTATCGCATGAATCAATGAATCAAGTAATTAATATGCTAACCTCTTGATTGAAATATTGCACAGAATGAGTTAATAATTTATTGACCAATTTATGGGGAAAGAGTGGTAGCTGCTGGTTTTTTAAACATGTTAATAAAGTTTTGCGTGAATTGTTGGATCTCCTGGTTCACAGCGGCGGAAGTAGAGCCAGCCATGTTTCCTAAAGACGCTGAGAGTTCAGCGGGGTTGACGAGAGGAAGAATTTCCTTCGTGAGGGTGAAAAGCTCTGGAATTGGGTTATCCTCTGAGGTGAGGAACATGACGAGCTTCACAATGGCAATGGGATTTCCCGTAGCAGCAGATGTTGCGAGACCAGCCAAGGTGCCAACATCTTCAAAGACTCCAACATTATCTGGGGTAATGAGTTCCGCGTATTGTGGTGGAAGATGATCATGAAGGTACTGCAGGGTTGGGGACAAAGTCTCTTCAGGCACACATGGTTGAGGAACGCTGACAGAAGTTGTCGAAGGTACCGGAGCAGCGGTTGACGAAATTATTGGAGCAGCGGTTGACGAAACTACTGGAGCAGCGGTTGTAGCCTCAGCAGTAGTTGCGTTTGACTTATTTCCAATAATTGGAAGACTATCAACCAACGACGACCAAAATCCACAGTGTCCACCCTAAAAAGTAACAATTTAGTCTTCTAATCTTGACCAATTTTCTAACAGGCATTACAGCGTTTAGCCGTAAAACTGAATCCTAAGTGCTATCAGACTTACGGACACTGTCAGGACCACAAGGAGAGTCACAAATTGAACCTTCATTTTTCTTTCCTTTCAGCTTCTTCAAAACCTTCGTTTTGCAGTAAACTCAGAAAAAATCAGTCTAAGTCTCAATTTATATCTTTTTCAGTTTCATCCCACAATCCACGGGTTCGTCATCAACAAATCTCCCCCACATTCGTTTTTGTTCGTTCCTATTGTAACTTTGTAACTGCTTTATATGTTATACATCCCTCTCACTACTGAAGAAAGAATGAACCTTGAACTTATGTCTGCTCATCATTGTTCCCTGATTTCCTATTCAAAGTTAACTGAGATTTTGGTATTGACATAGCAGCACACAAATCAATTACTCCGTTCCTACCCTAACAGAATCATTCATTTGAAATTATCTGCTCTCCTACTATTTACTCATTGTGAGCCACACATACACACAATTAGAAAATTCAACTAATAATGGTATCAAAATTGCTTCCCAACCTGTGGCTTCCTTTTAACTAGCAGATTCTACGTACATCTCCTTTTATCCTACCAGATATATTGGAGACTTGCACAACCAAGCAAACACAAGGCAGTTCAGCAAAGCCTAATTGTTAATTGGTGGTCACATTCACAATTTCACAGACTCACTTGGGCATCGTTTCATCTCTCTAAGCTACCAATCATCCAAATCAAACAATCTTCTTCAAACTTCCTTTTCCATCGGCTAAAAGATCGACGACGACTTGAGTACATTAACTTGCCTTTCCAGAACACAGAAGAGTCTAAAAGGCACAGGTCATATTAGAACTTCACACAGAATCGATCACTGAGACTTATGGTACAAATGCCACAAAAAATTGCTTTGAGACGAAACAAATTCGATCTTAATACATTTATTTATTCGTTGTGTATATCACAAAACTCCATAAGTATTTTACAAGCTACGAAGTAACCAAAGAACCCTGAATTAAAGAAAGTAGAGTTAAACGTAGGTGGAATCCACAATCTGTCTTGTTCATTTTTGACATTTTTCACTCGATCAATTTCACCCTCGTTCAGTTTGTCGGCTGTAGCTGTAGAAGCCAATTTGTATTCTCCGAAATTTATTTGTCCAGTTTTCAAGTGTTTGTGCGGCTATCATCACAACTACAATGGAAGTATCTACACAGAAAGAAATGGATTTTCTTTCATCCTCTTCAGCCTCAGCCAGTCATCGCTTCCCCTTATCATTACATTATTTCATTCAGGCAGGCATTCAGAGACTTAAGATTGTAGCTCCAGGACCAGGTTGGGTGATGAAGACATGAGGATCAATATCTTGAATCCCAAGTATTTCCACGTAATACTTCTTCTTCAAGAGTTCCAAGTAGCCTTTCACCTGACCTTCTTCCAAAAGAGCCACCATGCAGCCACCCCAACTGCGGAAATCCAAACCAAATCCTACATTTATAATGACTACAACTATTTTTGCTATTACAACTCTGGTATAACGCCTTATTCTCCTTCACACACACTGTTAGCCTCTTCTTATATCATCTCATGCCACTCCAAACCTTTGTGTATGCCCAGCACAAAGCAAAGATTTCATCCTTCGTAGCTTCCTAGCCTTCCTTAGAATTTCTCTCGAGACTAGGAAACTAGAAAAGTAACGGTGAAAGCAATTACGCTTCACACTAAATCCGGTTACACCCGGATCTTCCATTCAACATTCAATAGCCACAGAGAAATCACGCAGCAAGTCAATTGGATTTTGCTCCGTTTTGTCGACCACGAGATTTACAATAATGTCTTTTGTAACTCTTTTGTCTCTGTACACAACGAAAGAAAGATTCCATTTTCATTATATTCCATAACCTAATATTGCACTGAAGACCAGCGAGCTTACGGAGTACGAACTTTTCACAGCAGCTATACCAAATCTAAATGTTCTAACTACCTAACCTACACAGCAGCTTTCATCCCCGTATTCCCAAAATTATGAACTATGTAGTTTGCAAGAACTTAAGCATTCTTCTAAGGCTTTTCATTGAAATAAACATTTATCGAACCTACCTTAAAACAAATTCAATAGAAACAGTAAGACCATGATGGGAGTGCATTAAGACGATGAAAGCAAACACGATAATAAATGTGAACTTAATAATAAGCACAGCTTTGCGCTTTGTCTATTTCCTCTCTTAATTATGAATCGGTCTTTCAACAAACCGTAGTGTCTGCAACTCTCTCTCGAATCCACTTATAATCTGTGTTATTGCTTTAGAAGAAAGCTTCGCCTGTTTGCTAATACGTTGTCTCCATATTGTCCTTGTCACACTAACATAAAAATCTCTCAGAACTGGAAAAAACGTATTCTTGTTCTGTCTACTCATGGAGGAAAATACGAGTAAATAGGAAGCATTAAATTGTGACGGAATGAATCTGGACTTTACACCCATTGTGCTCAACACTGCATCTTTATTCTTCATAATATATTATCATCCATGTGTCATTCCTATCCATTCGAAACACCCCGGATGTGGCTGTTCTTTATTCTCAACTCTATTAGGACTACAACAGACCTGTCAGCAAAAGAAGTGTTTTTCTTCTTCAACAGAAAGTGGGTGGACTTCAGGAATTTTACTGATGCTTTTAGTCGATAGCTCTCCACGACTCGAACCCACTAATGCATAAAACACTCGAGGACTAAAACCACCGCAAACAAATGAAGCTGAGTTATTCATTGAAAGACCAGCTTTAGTGAAAATAAGCTGATATGAAACTGCAATCTAAGTTTATCTACTACACATTATCGTCCTTTTAAACATTCGATTAATCCTCCACTGAAAATAGAAAAACATCATTAACTCGAATGCCAAAAGTCAATGCAATGCAGCAAATCATCTCAGAATGAAAAGGGTTATCTTTATCACCTCTCTCTCTATCCTCTCCCATTTAAACATTGAAGCACAAGTGTCTCCTCTTATCTCCAACCTTAAAACTGCAGCACTGCATAATTAATGAATGTACGCAGAATATATCTATTCATTGATGCGATTCTTTCTTACAAACTCACAGAGAGATCAGTAAGGTTAAAAGATGCTGTCTTGTGGGGGATTGTGATACAAAGTAAATGTTTCTGAAACAACGAGTAGGAGTTAGTTGATCCTTGTTGCTTAATTAATTCCTTACCCAGCTCCCGTAAGCCTGGCTCCATGACACACAGTCTGTGACAAATGAACGATTGTGTCCAATTGCGGATGAGAACATTCATACAAGTCCCGCAGACTCCTGTGGCTTTCATTCATCAATTCCCCCAGACGCGTCAAAACCTCGCACTCCTCAATCTTCATCAAATTATCTTCTTCGGATGTAGACACTCGTCTGAATTCAAGTACCCTCTCAGCCTCTACATAAACCGAAGGGAAAGTAAACCACTTTTCATAAGGCTCATCCTTCCTCTCTTTAATACTTAATACCTTTCAGGACATGAGTGATTCTCTGGAACAACTTCAGCTCAAGAGAGTCCAGCGGAATTTTATTCATCAAAGGCTTTCCCCGTAGTTCATCCAAAGGCACTCCCAGAATCTCCCCAACCTGTCACGCATCACACTAATTAATTTCTATCATCTTTCCGTTAATTATCATACAGCAACATGCACGTGATCTCTTATCTCCATGAACATAACTCATATCGTGGATAACGTCATAATGAAAGCAATCACCTCCTTTCTAAGCCTCTCAGGTTGAATTAACACACACCTCAAGAGATCACATATCTACGCAATTTCTCTATTCAATTCCCACATGGCATAAACATAGCATGAGAGAAAGTAATCGGAACGTCCTTCCCTCCCAACACACCCAACTAACTTCACAGTCACCCACAAGATTCATTTACGTTCGTGATCTTTACACGTACCTCTTCCAGGGCCTCTCCTCAACTATCGAATATCACGAGGGTCAAATATCTCATGAGAAATTACATTTCCTCGCTTTCTTCGAAAACAAAATCTTCTTAAATCTCATCTACAAGATTTCGAAACGTCGCAATAAACACGGGCGCTGTTTTGATTGAAAAACAGACACGGAATATGCATGCATGGAAGTACGCGTTATCCTTGAAAATAACTTTCTTCTCCAACCACTCCAACATTTCCTCATGAAATGACAAAAATAATCATGTTTTTCACCCAACTTCCTTGCCTTCTTGTGCATGTGTGGTAACGCTGAATCTCGTAAAGCCTAAATTCCATTTTTTTAATCTCACAATCTCATATATCACGAAATTACACTGGAGTCCAGAGTGGCTAGAGACAAAATATTATTACATGAGTTATAACCATGTATGTACGAACTGTACAAGCCTTTGCTTTCTTCTTATCAATCTTATCCTTCAATTTACCGTACACATGCATTCACTTGTGTGCTCTCCAAAATCCACCACAAATCTCATTCACTCAAGACGTAAGGAATGAAAGAGAGCGTTGGAATTTGAATTAAAATAACATCACATTTATTTGCATGCAGAAGTAGAGATTTCCAAAACATGGCATTCATGCGAGAGCCTCGTTTAAGGTTTAAGTGGTGTGCAGCTTATCCACAACTTGCTTTTATGTCGATGACTCTCGACTCTGTAAACTATTAAGATTTTCGAGTCTAAATTCTACAGTAATGGATGTGTGGGATTTAGAGATTTAAAATGAATTTATTGTGAATGAAAACACAAACACTTCGCCAACCACCCCCACTTTCTCCAACACACAAAATATGAGTGGAATAGGAGCAGACACAAATTAATGCCAAGTGGATAAATGCACCAACACCAGAAGTATGTAAACATGAAACAAGAACAAGAAGTAGTCGGTCCTTGTAAACTTACCTCTTGAGCAGAATAAGGCATTTCGTGAATATTGGCTTCAACCAGCTCCAACATTTCTCTCACGCTTAGTCCCAACTTAATTTGAAGAAGCTTCACTTTAGAAAAATCCTCGAAATCCTCCAGTCCAGCGACTTTTGCTAAAATCCACGTAGCCAGTCTGCACTCAGCCACTCGAATATTGTATCCATCCGATGCAGCCTTATTCGCCTCCACGAGGCTGTTAGCAATCACAAAAACTGCATTTGATGGAAGCTTCACCTTCATCCCTTTCAGCTCAGGTACAAATTCAATCAACTGAGCAGTCCCTATGTGCACAAAAAATTGTAAAATCACCACAGAACATATTCGCAAGATGATTGATTCCACATTCCCCTTCAACACAACACCAACATATGCAAACTTCATCTCATCTGTAAACTTGAAAATGTATTAACAACGGGTTTGATTCTCACCGGAAGTAGCTAGAAATGCAATAGCTTGATCCATCCCTCCTCCTTGCGTTCCAATATATCTTTCACTCATAGCACACAAAGTTGCCATTTCCTTTCTCCCCATCTCTCCCTGTGAAAAACAACTTTAAACATTCAGCCCTCCATTCATCACCGTCTTCTAAATCTAAGTCTCCCTTTTGTACTTCCAAAGAAACCAGTAAACCCTCTTAACACAGACACACACACACCATTACACATTCAACATTCCTCTCGGAAGTAGAACTCTCACATGAAAAATTACCCCGGAGATTTGTCCAAGTCGACTGATTTTTTGCCCAACAACAGAAAGGAATCGGATGAACTGTGACATCCAATCATTTGTCTCTCTGACCTCATTCAATGTTACAAAGTGCTCTAACACAATTAAACTAATGGACTTGTATCTTATCTCCCCAGTCTCATCTCTCTCATGACTCTCATCCATCCAACTCTCTGCGGGTAGCACACTACTTCACAGTTAGTTACATATTCTATCATCTCTTACACAGCCACATTGCCTGATAAAGTTTCAATCAAACGAGAATATCCAAGCAGACAACTTTGTCGAAATAACTGCACCATTCTGACCAGAAACAACTTCTCGCACTGCCATTTCAGACAGACAGATTTCAGAGTCTGTGTGTGTCCTTAGATATAAATCTTCATGCCATGCAAATACACTTTCTCCTTCCCTAAAAATATGGATTCCTTTCTTTTCCCTGGAAATTTCCTCAAACATTTCTCTGCTACTAGTCTCCCCCTTTTTTCTAGAAATAATTTTGTGAATATCTGTTCTGCTGTTTTCATTTCTAATGACACTGAGGGAGTTAGTGTAACAGCACAAACTACGAATTAGAGAGAGAGAGATAGCTGATTATCTATTGACAATGAGATCTCTAGATCTCCTTACCTTCAGCAGACGTAGGAATTAGGACATAGAAGTACAAAGGAAGTAGGAGTGCATAGACAGGAAGACAATTATGCTTTAGTGAAGATGCAGCATATACTCACACAGGCACCTCATAGGCTGTTGCATAAATATGATTGAAATCTGAGATTTACAGGACAGCTATGTACCTTAAGAGCCACCAGAGTCGTTAAAGCAGCAGCACAAACGAGGGCACTTGAACTGGAGAGTCCAGCTCTGGCTGGAACCCTTCCATCCACACAAACGTCCAACGACACCCGTTCACATTTCAAAGATTCTTTCAGGTGTTCTAGAACCCCCAACGCTCCGCAGAGGAAGTACAAATGCCATCCTGGGACTCCATTTCCCCGTCCTTCCAACAGTTCCCTGCAAGCCGCAACAACCACACAGTTTATCCAACCTCATCGTACTCACAACATTTTGAAGTTCAAAATACAAGAAGTATGAATACTAAGTTACCTCAACCCACTGAGAGGGCACTCAAACGGCGTGTACTTTGCATCCGTGTTCGTTATCCGTAAAACCGACTGTTCTTCTGAAGTACTCGTCTCACGAACTCTGGCAACAATAAACACATCCTGCTCGATTGCCATTGGGAAGACTCCATAGCCGCAGTAATCGATATGTTCTCCAATCAAATTAACCCTGAAAAAGAACAACTAATCCTATTTATATCATTCATTAACATTCCTGAATTCTTTTCTAGCTTAAATTATTCTCGTCTATTATAAATAAAAACGCTTAATTACTTCCACGCTTCCATATTTCATGCAACGTATCTCATATCTTCAAACACCCCTCTTCTTCATCTTCGTACTTTTTCGTTCTTCTTAATTCCCCCTTCAAAATTAGCATCCGACAAATCCTTAGCAAAATCATAATTGTCAAACCATAGACCGCAAAAAATAATTGCTTTAATAACTCTACTCTCACACATGCGACGATCGGTATACGAAAACTAACAGTTAACACACACGATACAAACATAAATTCCTGCGGCACGATATTTGGAACAATCGAACCACAACAATCAGATATTACCCCAGCTGTCATTATAATTAGGTCTTCTCCACCCGACATTAGAAATTAAAAAAATTATCATTCATCTTCGATCAAAGAATCATTGAATATCAAACAAATTCAGTGTCAGCAAGAGAGGAATAAGGAGCAAAGATTCAGAGCTACGGAGGACTGCAACAATCAGCGAAACTCGAATGAATGAATGACTGCGCTCTGCTTCATCCTTAGCTGCTGACTTTCCTCAGCTAAGAGAAAAGTGCTGACAAGATGACCTCAGGGTCACCACCTCCTAGTGCCTTTTTACTTTAAGCCTCATCTCACATTGCGAAACACACAAGTAACTTTCATCTTTCTTGCTGAGTCTTGTCCACGTGTGTTAACCCATTTAAACTCGGATAAGGCATTTTCTCTTTTAATTGTGCTCACAAAGCTCGTTCTTATCACAGGATGCCCATTCACGAAATGCACAGTAATTGAAACTGGCCTGCCCTTTGGTTGTGTGTGATGAAAGCAAAAGTCTCTTTGGCGAAGATGTCCCTCCTTCTTTTCCCCTCTGCTTATCCTCCTGCGGAGATAAGAAGTGAACTTTGTTTCACTCGCTGGGTGAATGGCGATTGTTAAAGTGCAAGGTAATGAGGAATGAGCAGAAGAATCGCTGGCTGTGTCGTGAGGACAACGTGGAGGCCGTGGAGAGTGGCATATAAAAAGGGAGGAGAGGTCCCCAACAATCAGTTCACTTTCGAACCTCATCCAGTTCTCTCTCTATTAACTTATTAGAGCCAAATTGACCGATCGGACTATCTTCCCAAAACCTTCCAATCATCATGAGAGCAATCACGTTGATTGCTTTGTCGCTGTGCGGTAAGTGTGGAGCAGCGATGCTGGGAAGAGTTGAGGAAATTCTCAGGTTGCCCTAAAGGTGGTTTTGAATTTGCAGTGGCTTTGGCTGCGAGCGAGAAGCAATGGAATGAGAAGGGCCAGCAGTTCACGTACAGGCTCAAAGGTATTTCACTCGTTGGAGTTCCTCTTGCTCACATCCGAGGACGTGGAGTCCAAGTCTACCAGGACGTCCAGATCTTCAGCACCACCAGCAACACCTACGTCGTCAAGGTAAGTCGTCGCAGTGTGATGAGTCATGTAGACGATGATGATGGATGAGGAGGATGATGGTAGGTAACCATGTCTATGTTGTGTGTTTCCAGAGCGTCAACCTGAGGATCGTTGAGCAGAAGAATGAGCTTAACGACGCCACAGGAGACTCTTCTTCGTCCTCCAGCGAGAGCAGCAGCAGCTCCTCCTCCTCCTCCTCCTCCTCTTCCAGCGAGGAACAGGAAGTGACTGTTGAGGAGAACATCAGGGCCGTCCTTCAGCAACCTTTCAAGGTCATCGTGACGACTAGCGGAATTGAAGCCTTCCAAGTGGCCAAGGGAACTCCCAACTGGGCCATCAACGTGAAGCGAGCTATCCTCACCCAACTTTACTACTTCTTCTTGCAACGAGCCTCTCCTTCTACCGGAGGACGCTCCGCACCCCTCAACCACTACGAAAAGATGGAGGAACTTCTGTACGGAAAGTGCAACACCCACTACACCACCCAGACCATCGCACAAGTCGGCTCCATGACCCGGGAACAAGTTTCCCAGGAATTGCAACAACTCATCAGCCAATACGGAACCCGCCCAGTTCTCCGCAACGAAGAGAACGACTCCAGCTCCTCTTCCTCTGAGAGCGAATCCAACGAGTCCAGCGGCTCCTCCAGCTCCTCTTCCTCCAGCGAAGAAGCCTCCCACGAAGCTGCCCGCAAGATCACCGAAGTGATGCAAGACGCCAAGCTCATCGCCCAAGTCTGCCAACCCGGAGAATCCTACATGCTCACCGTCAGGCGAATCAACACCACCGACTGCAGACCACGACCTGTCGGCCTCTCCGTTGGACACCCAGCCGTCGAACTCCTCCAGAAGACTCCAGTGTGGAACCGACAAATCGTCTTCATCCAGGCCAGTTGCGGATTCGGAGGTCTCTCCCTCAAGCCCCTCGGAATTGTGGGTATCGAGTCTCTCGAAATCGGACTCCCCAAACCCAAACTCCCATCCTTCAAGGCTGTCAGCGTCCAATCTGCCATCCTCGTCAGTGTGAAGGAAGCCCAGGCTCCAGCTCTCCCATCTGATCTTGAAACCATCGAGCGACTCTCCTACCGATTCTCCAAGAAGGTCATCAATGCCGAGCCCAAGCCCACAGTCGACGTCGCCAACCAACGACGAAGCCAACGAGACCTTTCCGAGTCTTCATCCTCCTCCTCCTCCTCCTCCTCCGAGTCTGCCTCCAAGGGAGCATCTTCCTCCTCCTCCTCTTCCTCTGAGGAATCCTCCTCCTCCTCCTCCTCCAGCTCCTCCCAAGAGGACTCCGTCTCCTCCTCCTCCTCTTCTGAGTCATCCGAGTCTTCCTCCTCCTCCTCCTCCTCCTCCTCATCCTCCTCCGAATCCAGAGGTGAGTCACACAGCAACCGCCACTCACAATTCATTCCATTCTAATCATTTCTCTATTTAACAAATCTGTCTTCTTTCTTCCTCCAGAGGAGAACGACCAACCCGACCAACGGGACTTGGAGGAGCCCAGGCTCTACATCATGGTGAACTCTCCCAACCAAATGCCCGAGCGAGAGCGATACACCCGAGTCATCGAACTTCTCCGAATCCTTAACAAGATCTTCGGAGAGTCCAGGCCCAAGGAGGACCCCATCAACACCCACCAGGTGATGCAGAAGTTCAGGACCATCGTCCGACTCATCCGAACTCTCTCCAAGACTTCCCTCAACAACTTGTACAACGCTGTCCGAGAGGAAGGGTGAGCCTCACACCATTCCACTCAACTCGTCCACCATCCTAACTAATTGTGTTCCTAACTTGTCCAATTTGTGTGTACAGAAGCACGACCAACCGACGAGGACTCCACACTCTCTACTACAGCGCCCTTCTCATCGCTGGAACCGGACCATCTCTCACTGTTGCTGGAAGCCTTGTCAAGTTGCAGGCCGTCGATTTCGAACAGCGATACAACTACCTCGCCAGCGTCCCATCTTACGCTCGACGACCAACCGTCGCCGTCATCGAAATGTTCAAGTCTGTCGTTGAGAAGACCCTCACCAGCAGCAAGGACTCCCAGGAGACCAAGAACGTCGCTCTTCTCTCCCTCGCCTCCCTCGCCTACCAATCCTGCGTCAACCGAAGGATCGCCAGGGCCAAGTACCCCGTCACTGCCGAAGGAGCCCACAACCTCATGCCACAATACTACTGCGGCCCATCCTACGTCAAGAGGACCATCCTTCCCCTCTACGAACGACTCTGGTCCGACTACGTTCAAAACGGATCCGAAGATCAACGAGCCACCCTCATCACCGCCACCGGACTCTTGGGAATCCAAAACATCGTCTCCAAGCTTGAGAAGGTCATCAACAACCCCCAACAAACTTCTTTCGTCCGAGCCAAGGCTGTCTTCGCCTACCAACGAGTCATCCAGTCCTCCAACGGAAAGTGAGTTCAGAGACTTTTCTCCATTTTTTATAACCCACTAGTAAATTTCCCTAAATGTAAATGACTCGTTCTCGTGTCCTCCTCCAGCGCTGATATCTCTGAGAACTTCGTTGAGAAGGTCGTCCTCCCCAACCTGATGGCCCATGCCTTGAACGAAACAGCCCCAGGAGCAGTCCGAATGGCTGCTGCTTCAATGGTCTTCCCATCCCAGCACTCCACCTCTGACCAATATACTAAGATTCTCAAGTCTGCCAATAGCATGGCCAACTTCGAGTTCCAGTCTTACATCGTCTCCTCCTTGCGAACGATGGAGAGAATGCAGGGACCAGTCTCCAACCTCCACAAGCGAATGCAACAAAAGGCTATCAAGGCATTGCAACAGGTTAACATTAGCCAACAAGAGCAACAAGAAACATTGCCATACAGGGCAATGTCTAAGAACATCTACTTGGCTCGGGAACTCATCAACAACACTGAAATCGGAGTTTACCAGCGACTGGGACTCATCAAAGAAAGAGGTCAATGGAATTTGGCCCAAATTTACTCCAAAACCTCCTACATTTTGGGATCTGACCCTCTCCCAATCACTCCATTTGCTGCCTCCGTCTCCCTCAACCGACCAGGAAAGGCTTGGATCACCAAGGTCTTCACTTCCTTCAACCTGTGGAACGAGATCTTCGTCGTCTCCAAGGTCACCCCTCAAACTCTCCTCGCAATCGCCCAATGTAAGAACTCGCTCAAAGTTTAATCTAATTGGGAACACTCTTTACGTTTAATTTCTGTCTGTCTCACGCAGCCACTGAACTCGGAAAACTCATCAAGCAAGTCGCCTCCGAGGAAGACGTCAACGCCATTGTCGGACGAACCTTCAAGGTCAACGCCCAGAAGGCTTCCACTCCAGTTGAATTCAGCAGGGTCGCTCCAACTCTCTTGGGATGGCCTGTCCATTTCAAGGTTGTGACTCCAGTCATCGCCTCCACTGTCGCTCAAGTCACCCTCAAGGCCGGAAACAAGATCCGAGCTGATGGATACCTTGCGTAAGTCTCCAAGGAAGGTTTTCTCGCTTCACCCCAGAATCTGACTAATCCGTTTCCTTTGCAGTCTTGCCGCTCAACTCCGAGCTAGCTTGGCCCTTAAGTCTCCCCAAACTCTGAGGGAATACAAGGTTGTCGTTGAGAAGAACCTTGCCATCGAAGTCCCACTCCGAATTTTGGGCCAGAAGGGATCCCAAGGAGCATACCAACTTGCCATCACTCCAATTCACCTGGAAACTACCGGAAAACCCGACGGAGAGATCCAAGTCGCTTCTTTCCAGACCCTTCCATACACTTGCATCGTTCGAGATCCTCTCGCCAAGGATACTCCTGCCCGGTATGCTGCTTTCTCCAGCATTCGAGCTGAGAAGGAAGGTGAACTCAAGAAACAGAACTTCGGACAATCCCACGGATTCAACTTCGTCTACGAGAGCGTCCAAGATAAGGCTCCCCACGCAAGTTTCCAACCAGCTGCCTACCACAAGTGTTCTCTCACCATGAAGCTCGGAGGAACTTCCGAACAACAGGACAACCAGGAAGCTACCAACACTGTCATCCTCTCTGCTTGCCAAGGTAGAAATCCTTCTCAGCCAACTAACTAAGCTCCGACTTTAGAATCTGACTTAACAACGAATTATTCCCACTTGCAGCTTCCCAACAGGCTGGACAATCCCAACAGTCTCGACGATCCCAGCAGTCCCAGTCCCAATCCAACGAGGTCAACACTAGCGGAAGTGACAGCAGCAGCAGCAGCAGCGAGGAATCATCTTCCTCATGTAACTACTCAGCTCAACGCATCTCCTTCCCACTAAGTTTCTCACTAACTTGATTTTACTTAATTCCAGCTGGCAAAACTGTTGTCGTCTCCATTGTTGGAAAGAAGAACTACCTCGGACAACAACGAGACAACTTCGGAAGCATTGAACAACTCCAACAAGGACAAAACCAATTCCAATATTTTGGAGTGGCCAACGGAAACCAACAAGATACCAACGCTAAAGTCGCCGCTGGAGAACCTGCCAACAAGCTTGCCCAACGCGTTCTTGCTGAATCCCAGTCCCCATGTGTCAGACAAGTTGCTGAGACGGTCTCCAAGCCAAGGAACTCCCCACAACAACAACCACGATGTGCCCGAGTTTCCATCCAGTCTAACATTCAACGACAACCGCAATCCGTAACTGGAGACGTTAAAGGTACATTCCCCATCATGCCTTAGCTACTCACTTCCAGTCCACATTCTTAACGTGCACTTCATCATTCATTAATTACCTTCTTTACATTACAGTCGAACTGTCCCAAGGACAAGCCTTCGAGAACATGCAAACCAAGCAATTCAAAATCCAAGTCGACTCACGAGCAGACAAGATGGAACTTCAAGTTCAACCCCAAGGAGGTCAAAATCT
Source organism: Isotomurus palustris (assembly GCA_034696625.1). Lineage (NCBI taxonomy): Eukaryota > Metazoa > Arthropoda > Collembola > Entomobryomorpha > Isotomidae > Isotomurus > Isotomurus palustris. The sequence goes on along the minus strand of JAQGAD010000015.1, from coordinate 173,405 downwards.
TCCACCAACGTTGGTTAGGATTGCTGCTCATCTCCAACAAGCTGCTGCTCAACAACAACAAGGCTCTCAACGTCACGTTAACGTTCAGGCTGAACCCCAGCTCGTCGCCATTCAATACCGAGCCCAACCTCAACAACACGCTCAACAACAGTCACGACACCAACAACAACAACAACAACAACAACAAGACCAGCAACAGGCACGACACCATCAACAGCAACAACAACGATCACACTTCTAATTGTTCTGAACTGATCTACTGACCCCTAAATGACCGGACATCGTTCATCTTCACAGCAGACATCTGCTGACCTCTTTCCCGTCTCTCCAAATCTCTCTCTCACGTCCCGAAATGCTCGAATAGAATGATACACTTTAAATTACTTCTGTAAGCCTTCACAATATTCGCAGCGGTGGGACGAATCAATAAATCTTTCCTAGTTAATGCAGCATTCAAAAATACAAAACCTATATTGTCTCTTTCACTTCATTCGGTGCATGAAAATCTGCATATTTAGTTCACGGAACATTTGAAGTGACTCTCTTGACTGTTTCTCTCAAACACGCAACTTCTCATAAATTCAAACATTACTTTCCTAATGCATGAATCTCTGCACCCTGTCTGGGATCCTTTAACTTAAACTGCTGAATTCATTCAGTTGAGTAAAGAAAGCTGACAAGATGACCTTGCATCCACAAAAACTTTCAGTCTTTTCACTTAAACTTTTCGATTTAAGTCACATATACATTTTTACCCTTCCAAAGAATGGAAATCATCAGTGAATAAGAACTCCCATGTTTTACCTACGCGTATTTCAAGCCTTGTCCATCCAAGTCAACAAGCGTGTGAACATGCTCCCTTGACAATGTCAAGTCAATTTTTGCTTGAGTGAAAGTAGTCTGCGTACTTCTTCATTCCATTGACATTAATTGAAACTAATTATAGCTCCTCCACCAAAACCCGAGCATCCGTCCACTTTCGAGGCCCATCATCTGGATCGTTCAATTAAAAGTTGTTTCGTATTTTTAAACTCGACTATAAGAAAACAATAAAGCTGGACTGATAAAGGTTTGTAATAAAAGAAGAAAGATGATAAAAATTATTGGACTGTTATCAAAGTCAATCATTTGAAAACTATGTTCCTCAGAAATAATAAAGAAGCTATCTAATATTTCAAGCCGGGATATAAATGCGTATGAGTATTATAAATACAATTTATCGGGCTTAATTGATAAATGCTGAGAACTTTTGAGAATTTTGGAGGAAAGCTTTCCGATAGTATTAAAAATCAAATTGCAATTGGAATATGCATTTCCTGTGCGGGAAGTTTCCATCGATTTTTGACGAAGAGAATTCAAGTGTTTCTAATTGCTGGTGACACTTTGGGTTTCAAAATTAAAACATTTCATGTGTGCGTGAAAGATAATAGATCTTATCATTTTAATGCACCGATATGCAACCAATTAATCTTCACACGTCAGCTATTGGCATTGCGAAACACACAAGTAACTTTCATCTTTCTTGCTGAGTCTTGTCCACGTGTGTTAACCCATTTAAACTCGGATAAGGCATTTTCTCTTTTAATTGTGCTCACAAAGCTCGTTCTTATCACAGGATGCCCATTCACGAAATGCACAGTAATTGAAACTGGCCTGCCCTTTGGTTGTGTGTGATGAAAGCAAAAGTCTCTTTGGCGAAGATGTCCCTCCTTCTTTTCCCCTCTGCTTATCCTCCTGCGGAGATAAGAAGTGAACTTTGTTTCACTCGCTGGGTGAATGGCGATTGTTAAAGTGCAAGGTAATGAGGAATGAGCAGAAGAATCGCTGGCTGTGTCGTGAGGACAACGTGGAGGCCGTGGAGAGTGGCATATAAAAAGGGAGGAGAGGTCCCCAACAATCAGTTCACTTTCGAACCTCATCCAGTTCTCTCTCTATTAACTTATTAGAGCCAAATTGACCGATCGGACTATCTTCCCAAAACCTTCCAATCATCATGAGAGCAATCACGTTGATTGCTTTGTCGCTGTGCGGTAAGTGTGGAGCAGCGATGCTGGGAAGAGTTGAGGAAATTCTCAGGTTGCCCTAAAGGTGGTTTTGAATTTGCAGTGGCTTTGGCTGCGAGCGAGAAGCAATGGAATGAGAAGGGCCAGCAGTTCACGTACAGGCTCAAAGGTATTTCACTCGTTGGAGTTCCTCTTGCTCACATCCGAGGACGTGGAGTCCAAGTCTACCAGGACGTCCAGATCTTCAGCACCACCAGCAACACCTACGTCGTCAAGGTAAGTCGTCGCAGTGTGATGAGTCATGTAGACGATGATGATGGATGAGGAGGATGATGGTAGGTAACCATGTCTATGTTGTGTGTTTCCAGAGCGTCAACCTGAGGATCGTTGAGCAGAAGAATGAGCTTAACGACGCCACAGGAGACTCTTCTTCGTCCTCCAGCGAGAGCAGCAGCAGCTCCTCCTCCTCCTCCTCCTCCTCTTCCAGCGAGGAACAGGAAGTGACTGTTGAGGAGAACATCAGGGCCGTCCTTCAGCAACCTTTCAAGGTCATCGTGACGACTAGCGGAATTGAAGCCTTCCAAGTGGCCAAGGGAACTCCCAACTGGGCCATCAACGTGAAGCGAGCTATCCTCACCCAACTTTACTACTTCTTCTTGCAACGAGCCTCTCCTTCTACCGGAGGACGCTCCGCACCCCTCAACCACTACGAAAAGATGGAGGAACTTCTGTACGGAAAGTGCAACACCCACTACACCACCCAGACCATCGCACAAGTCGGCTCCATGACCCGGGAACAAGTTTCCCAGGAATTGCAACAACTCATCAGCCAATACGGAACCCGCCCAGTTCTCCGCAACGAAGAGAACGACTCCAGCTCCTCTTCCTCTGAGAGCGAATCCAACGAGTCCAGCGGCTCCTCCAGCTCCTCTTCCTCCAGCGAAGAAGCCTCCCACGAAGCTGCCCGCAAGATCACCGAAGTGATGCAAGACGCCAAGCTCATCGCCCAAGTCTGCCAACCCGGAGAATCCTACATGCTCACCGTCAGGCGAATCAACACCACCGACTGCAGACCACGACCTGTCGGCCTCTCCGTTGGACACCCAGCCGTCGAACTCCTCCAGAAGACTCCAGTGTGGAACCGACAAATCGTCTTCATCCAGGCCAGTTGCGGATTCGGAGGTCTCTCCCTCAAGCCCCTCGGAATTGTGGGTATCGAGTCTCTCGAAATCGGACTCCCCAAACCCAAACTCCCATCCTTCAAGGCTGTCAGCGTCCAATCTGCCATCCTCGTCAGTGTGAAGGAAGCCCAGGCTCCAGCTCTCCCATCTGATCTTGAAACCATCGAGCGACTCTCCTACCGATTCTCCAAGAAGGTCATCAATGCCGAGCCCAAGCCCACAGTCGACGTCGCCAACCAACGACGAAGCCAACGAGACCTTTCCGAGTCTTCATCCTCCTCCTCCTCCTCCTCCTCCGAGTCTGCCTCCAAGGGAGCATCTTCCTCCTCCTCCTCTTCCTCTGAGGAATCCTCCTCCTCCTCCTCCTCCAGCTCCTCCCAAGAGGACTCCGTCTCCTCCTCCTCCTCTTCTGAGTCATCCGAGTCTTCCTCCTCCTCCTCCTCCTCCTCCTCATCCTCCTCCGAATCCAGAGGTGAGTCACACAGCAACCGCCACTCACAATTCATTCCATTCTAATCATTTCTCTATTTAACAAATCTGTCTTCTTTCTTCCTCCAGAGGAGAACGACCAACCCGACCAACGGGACTTGGAGGAGCCCAGGCTCTACATCATGGTGAACTCTCCCAACCAAATGCCCGAGCGAGAGCGATACACCCGAGTCATCGAACTTCTCCGAATCCTTAACAAGATCTTCGGAGAGTCCAGGCCCAAGGAGGACCCCATCAACACCCACCAGGTGATGCAGAAGTTCAGGACCATCGTCCGACTCATCCGAACTCTCTCCAAGACTTCCCTCAACAACTTGTACAACGCTGTCCGAGAGGAAGGGTGAGCCTCACACCATTCCACTCAACTCGTCCACCATCCTAACTAATTGTGTTCCTAACTTGTCCAATTTGTGTGTACAGAAGCACGACCAACCGACGAGGACTCCACACTCTCTACTACAGCGCCCTTCTCATCGCTGGAACCGGACCATCTCTCACTGTTGCTGGAAGCCTTGTCAAGTTGCAGGCCGTCGATTTCGAACAGCGATACAACTACCTCGCCAGCGTCCCATCTTACGCTCGACGACCAACCGTCGCCGTCATCGAAATGTTCAAGTCTGTCGTTGAGAAGACCCTCACCAGCAGCAAGGACTCCCAGGAGACCAAGAACGTCGCTCTTCTCTCCCTCGCCTCCCTCGCCTACCAATCCTGCGTCAACCGAAGGATCGCCAGGGCCAAGTACCCCGTCACTGCCGAAGGAGCCCACAACCTCATGCCACAATACTACTGCGGCCCATCCTACGTCAAGAGGACCATCCTTCCCCTCTACGAACGACTCTGGTCCGACTACGTTCAAAACGGATCCGAAGATCAACGAGCCACCCTCATCACCGCCACCGGACTCTTGGGAATCCAAAACATCGTCTCCAAGCTTGAGAAGGTCATCAACAACCCCCAACAAACTTCTTTCGTCCGAGCCAAGGCTGTCTTCGCCTACCAACGAGTCATCCAGTCCTCCAACGGAAAGTGAGTTCAGAGACTTTTCTCCATTTTTTATAACCCACTAGTAAATTTCCCTAAATGTAAATGACTCGTTCTCGTGTCCTCCTCCAGCGCTGATATCTCTGAGAACTTCGTTGAGAAGGTCGTCCTCCCCAACCTGATGGCCCATGCCTTGAACGAAACAGCCCCAGGAGCAGTCCGAATGGCTGCTGCTTCAATGGTCTTCCCATCCCAGCACTCCACCTCTGACCAATATACTAAGATTCTCAAGTCTGCCAATAGCATGGCCAACTTCGAGTTCCAGTCTTACATCGTCTCCTCCTTGCGAACGATGGAGAGAATGCAGGGACCAGTCTCCAACCTCCACAAGCGAATGCAACAAAAGGCTATCAAGGCATTGCAACAGGTTAACATTAGCCAACAAGAGCAACAAGAAACATTGCCATACAGGGCAATGTCTAAGAACATCTACTTGGCTCGGGAACTCATCAACAACACTGAAATCGGAGTTTACCAGCGACTGGGACTCATCAAAGAAAGAGGTCAATGGAATTTGGCCCAAATTTACTCCAAAACCTCCTACATTTTGGGATCTGACCCTCTCCCAATCACTCCATTTGCTGCCTCCGTCTCCCTCAACCGACCAGGAAAGGCTTGGATCACCAAGGTCTTCACTTCCTTCAACCTGTGGAACGAGATCTTCGTCGTCTCCAAGGTCACCCCTCAAACTCTCCTCGCAATCGCCCAATGTAAGAACTCGCTCAAAGTTTAATCTAATTGGGAACACTCTTTACGTTTAATTTCTGTCTGTCTCACGCAGCCACTGAACTCGGAAAACTCATCAAGCAAGTCGCCTCCGAGGAAGACGTCAACGCCATTGTCGGACGAACCTTCAAGGTCAACGCCCAGAAGGCTTCCACTCCAGTTGAATTCAGCAGGGTCGCTCCAACTCTCTTGGGATGGCCTGTCCATTTCAAGGTTGTGACTCCAGTCATCGCCTCCACTGTCGCTCAAGTCACCCTCAAGGCCGGAAACAAGATCCGAGCTGATGGATACCTTGCGTAAGTCTCCAAGGAAGGTTTTCTCGCTTCACCCCAGAATCTGACTAATCCGTTTCCTTTGCAGTCTTGCCGCTCAACTCCGAGCTAGCTTGGCCCTTAAGTCTCCCCAAACTCTGAGGGAATACAAGGTTGTCGTTGAGAAGAACCTTGCCATCGAAGTCCCACTCCGAATTTTGGGCCAGAAGGGATCCCAAGGAGCATACCAACTTGCCATCACTCCAATTCACCTGGAAACTACCGGAAAACCCGACGGAGAGATCCAAGTCGCTTCTTTCCAGACCCTTCCATACACTTGCATCGTTCGAGATCCTCTCGCCAAGGATACTCCTGCCCGGTATGCTGCTTTCTCCAGCATTCGAGCTGAGAAGGAAGGTGAACTCAAGAAACAGAACTTCGGACAATCCCACGGATTCAACTTCGTCTACGAGAGCGTCCAAGATAAGGCTCCCCACGCAAGTTTCCAACCAGCTGCCTACCACAAGTGTTCTCTCACCATGAAGCTCGGAGGAACTTCCGAACAACAGGACAACCAGGAAGCTACCAACACTGTCATCCTCTCTGCTTGCCAAGGTAGAAATCCTTCTCAGCCAACTAACTAAGCTCCGACTTTAGAATCTGACTTAACAACGAATTATTCCCACTTGCAGCTTCCCAACAGGCTGGACAATCCCAACAGTCTCGACGATCCCAGCAGTCCCAGTCCCAATCCAACGAGGTCAACACTAGCGGAAGTGACAGCAGCAGCAGCAGCAGCGAGGAATCATCTTCCTCATGTAACTACTCAGCTCAACGCATCTCCTTCCCACTAAGTTTCTCACTAACTTGATTTTACTTAATTCCAGCTGGCAAAACTGTTGTCGTCTCCATTGTTGGAAAGAAGAACTACCTCGGACAACAACGAGACAACTTCGGAAGCATTGAACAACTCCAACAAGGACAAAACCAATTCCAATATTTTGGAGTGGCCAACGGAAACCAACAAGATACCAACGCTAAAGTCGCCGCTGGAGAACCTGCCAACAAGCTTGCCCAACGCGTTCTTGCTGAATCCCAGTCCCCATGTGTCAGACAAGTTGCTGAGACGGTCTCCAAGCCAAGGAACTCCCCACAACAACAACCACGATGTGCCCGAGTTTCCATCCAGTCTAACATTCAACGACAACCGCAATCCGTAACTGGAGACGTTAAAGGTACATTCCCCATCATGCCTTAGCTACTCACTTCCAGTCCACATTCTTAACGTGCACTTCATCATTCATTAATTACCTTCTTTACATTACAGTCGAACTGTCCCAAGGACAAGCCTTCGAGAACATGCAAACCAAGCAATTCAAAATCCAAGTCGACTCACGAGCAGACAAGATGGAACTTCAAGTTCAACCCCAAGGAGGTCAAAATCTTCCACCAACGTTGGTTAGGATTGCTGCTCATCTCCAACAAGCTGCTGCTCAACAACAACAAGGCTCTCAACGTCACGTTAACGTTCAGGCTGAACCCCAGCTCGTCGCCATTCAATACCGAGCCCAACCTCAACAACACGCTCAACAACAGTCACGACACCAACAACAACAACAACAACAACAACAAGACCAGCAACAGGCACGACACCATCAACAGCAACAACAACGATCACACTTCTAATTGTTCTGAACTGATCTACTGACCCCTAAATGACCGGACATCGTTCATCTTCACAGCAGACATCTGCTGACCTCTTTCCCGTCTCTCCAAATCTCTCTCTCACGTCCCGAAATGCTCGAATAGAATGATACACTTTAAATTACTTCTGTAAGCCTTCACAATATTCGCAGCGGTGGGACGAATCAATAAATCTTTCCTAGTTAGTGCAGCATTCAAAAATACAAAACCTATATTGTCTCTTTCACTTCATTTTGTGCACGGAAATCTTTACATTTAAGTCGGACGACATGATTTTCATCAATCTAAGTCCAACTTGTTGTGGCATCCCTCGAGTCACACACATAGTAATAATTTAAACACTAGGCTTTCCTTTTACGCTTTAACCTAACTGCTTTACAATACTAATTGTAAGTCAAACTTTAACCTAGACCTACAGTTAAGACTATACAATTAACCTAAGGAAATTAGAAAGGCAAACTAACCTTCCAGGAACTCTGACACACAACTTCCTGTCACTCTCGATACTCCCATACGCGGCCTCCAGTTGCTTGATAGACTTCTCCAACCGACTTGGTCCCCCTTTCCAAACACTCAGCGATTGTTGAGGAATCCCGTCTGAATCCACATTGACTCTGTCCCCATTTGCACTTCCGTTCTCCTTTCTCACCACAGACAAGTCCTTCTCAACCTCTCCAGGCATTTTTCCTCGTTTCACTCCCACCTCTGAAACAAACAACCATTCATTTGGATTCATACCATACATTCAATAAGAATTAGATTCCTCTAATTTGGGACAAACAAAGTACCCACGGCCCACGGCCATATCGTCTACATGAACACTAAATTTACACAACACGAATCCAACATGAGTGCCTAACGGTGAAAGTTAACAATGCCAAACGACAATAACTACGAATTTTTACCTGAAATTGAATACGATGGATGAACAATGTAAGTGGCCATGAAATTGTTTTGATTTCTGCTGAATGCATCTCTGCTTCTAATCGATATTTTCGGTTTCAAATAAAAATCTCCACACACTACTCAATCCACAATATATGATATTTATAGACCTGGCTCGTACAAATTTTTGAATTCTCAGTTTTACAATCAAGAGCATTAACCAACTAATTAAATACAGATTGTTAATTGTTATTTTTTGTAAGTTTACTTCTAACTACTGCAATACTGCTACACACACAAATACCAAGTGCAGAGCATTTCTACAATGACTGAAATCAGTAACAACAGTAGGTTGCCGTGAATAATTTATTATAAATAACTAAATGCACACAATACTAATACCTACGTTCTGATGTAATTTCAAGGAGAAAGACACTATCTTTAGGGGGAACCAGGAATAATTAACTGCACGCATATAAGTATGCTCTATCTGCATAATGCACAAATTAAACAAAAATGAATCCAATCCATCTGCATCCAATTATGAATTATGCTACGCACAACTTACTACATAACATTTCTTGGCCTTTTTCTTTACTCCTACCAAACAAAATTTGTTGTCTGGTTGACTTTATGCGTTTATCTAATCAACTACAGACGTGCAACTTGCAAAAAATTTCTATATAGTAAAATCCCAACTTGCCACTCACAACCTACGAAATTAAACTTTTTTAATCCTCACCTGTTTTGCCGTCCATAATTCCTACAACAGCTGAATATTATTTCGAATTTTTGCTCTTTAATTAATAACTACAAACGAACGGTCGTATATAATAACGAATGATGTTTGAATTTCAATGCAGGGATAAATGCAGCTGACATATGTGGGTTGCATGTCAATTGGAGAATAATGGAGGATAATTTACAAACATCCATTCAAGTGTGGAGAGATAGTTCTTATCTCAACCTCACTAATGTGACACGGAAGCTCATGATGAACCATTAAAACTGTGTTTGTTCAGTCCGTCCGCACTTATCGGACTCCACACACCGAATATCCCCAATCTCCAACACTAGACACTTGAATATTTGTGCCCAAACCAACTTCAGTGTTTGTCATCCACCGTTAACTACTCCACAATTCACACAAACTCGATTCCAGACTTAACACAGTTCTTCACCAATGGCTTTCTTCTGCATGAAAACCTGTCACTATCTGTCCACAGTTCAGGTTGCTAGAAGTTTAAATTAATAATGATAATATGGGAGGTACTCTTATTGGCTCCTGTCTGGAGTCCCCGTAGGTTCCATGTGTCCGTAAATTAGTTGTCTATGTAATTAGGAAAATTATAAATCACAGTGGCTATTACTCTGTTTGCAGATATCCCCTAGTGTAGGCTTACCCTGATGTAATGCTCCTGTTGCATGTTGTCTCAAAATAATCAACAGTTATTCAGACCTTTAGGGATACACATTATTTCTGTAGAGAACCCTAACAAACTTTTGTATGTTGTCAACATATTCCAGGAAAACTCCCGGGTAGGAGAAAGTAGGTGGTGGTAGTGGTAACGGTGGTGGTGACTAATATGTCTAAGTCTACTGTAAAATGTAACTGGACTAGTAGAGCTCGTTTAGATCCTCTAATCTGCCATCCTGCATAGATTTCCAACAAATCACAACCTCTCTGCACGACTACAAGTTTCGTCATCATAAAGCTATTAAAGTTGCAGCTCCATGCATATTCCAAGGGACTGTACCAGCAAATTGTACCATAATGTGAAAAGTGTAAAACAAAAGTTTATAAGGTTCAAGCTTTCATCCCATTTTAAGCTAACCTGCCTGCGGAACATTCATCCAAAATGAAACAATATTAGCAACTTCTAAACTTGTTAAGTGCAAAAAACTGTTCTTGTAACTTAGCTAAGTATGACAACAAAAGTTTCAAATGCTTAGGTAACCAAGATTTTAATGTGACCAACGCGTTGATTCTCACTGTCTGCTTTTAGGTTAGTATTGATCTCCATAATTTTCTCATAAAAAGTCTGTCTCCCAATCTTTCTGTCGCTTTTCGATTCCCATGATATTATTTTTTTTACTCTTGTTGTTATTCATTAAAGTTACGCTCGAACGAAACCGAAAATTCTTTCGTTTTACTGCAACTGAGAGTGGGAGATTTCTGTCTGGGTATTTCTACTTTCCTTGATATGACTTTCTTTCTGACACAAGCAGCAAACTCCAGACTACACAACAAAGAGTCTTAAACGAGTCCAGACATACGACATGCAGCACTCTACAAGTAACAAGACAACTTAACTGTCTAGTACCCTACACATACTATTAGTGACTTTTATTACAGTGTGTATAACTCCTTTGAACGAATTAGTGAATCATACTTCATACATAAATTCCCAAATAATACTTTGGTTCTATATTTATACTAAGCTTAACAATCAAAATTTATTGTATTACTATTAGGGATTTTAAAGCACTCGTAAATTCTTCGACGAAGTGTAAGTACCAAAAGAGACTTCGTGCCCTGAAAAATTGCCAAGAAATCAAACGATTACACGCTGAGATAGGTTTATTGTCCTGTATGCCAAAACTCTGCGTGTCAGTGATGAGCAGTGTAAAGCTTCTAACTACAGAACTTTATTATATACGTTTTCCAGTGACGCGCAACCTGTTAAATGGGGAGCTCAGCTTTCAGACAAAATCAGTTTTTAAAATACCAGAAAGATGAGGAAGGGCGGGACTGTGAATGAGGAATAGATCTACAAATTCCTGTCCAACTGTCGAAAACAAGATTGGCAGGCGGGTAGGTGGGCCAAGGGAAACGGGTAGTCTGCAGGTCTGCATCAAGATAGGTCATGGATTGATGAGTTTCCCAAAGATAAGGACAAATGTTCCACTTTCTCTTGTCTGTTTCTTTCCACGAGTGTGTAAGTAAGTGTGTGGAAGGGAAATGAACGATGAAAAAGGCACTTTCAGGTCCATTATCCAACTACCACCACTTTACCAAACTTTCTGTGGTTTGCCTGCGGTATGAATACAATTCTCATACTTTCATCCCCTGCAGCAACCAAATCACACACTTTCAGCCAGTTTGAGCTAAACAATCAATCCTACATGTGCATGTATTCTATCCTAACCCACTGAAAGCACATTAATTTTCCTAGATTTCTACAATTCTACTTGCTAAAACCTATAGGATTTTTGAGTACCAAAATCTCAATCTCAATACTTCTCCAACAATTTCCATTCGATCACCGTATTGATAGAAATTCTAAAAAGAAACTTAACTATGTTTCGCTCTTGATGTAAGTTACATAAAATATAAAGCCAGGCCGATTAGTATTAACAACCCATACTCCCGTCGAAGTAGAAACCTTCTGTCATTATCATACACTCAGAAGAAAGGCTCGGCTTACACTAACTTTCAAAACATACAAAAGAAACGCGTTGAATTTCAATTCAATCACGTTCACAATTCACAAGTACAAGTAGTTACATTTTCCATAAACTGGATGTCAGACACACCAATCCTTTCCCGAATCCAACTTAGCTGCTTAAGCTCCAGCATACCTAGTCGAAACTTTCTCATTCAAAATTCATATTTCTTCAAACTCTGGCTTTATTCAAGCAGCAGAATACAATGGAGGAGTTTTTTCTAGAAATCGACAACCCACACAGATTAAGTTTCCATACTCCAACGCCTTGAGGCAAAGCTAAATCGATACAATTCTATTTGTGTTAATTATTAATCCTACTCCATTTATAAACACAGAATACTATGTCAAAAGTAAGGAACCAATTAGCTAGAGAGTTTCAGTTTCTCTTATAACCGAAAGCTACTTCCAAGGTAGTTAGGTTAGGTGTCATTCGTTTGAGTTCCTGGAAGCAGTTACTCTGAAAGCCCCGTGTACAATCGTCCCATCAAATGAAACTGCCCATGCGGCGATTGACAACGACAGAATAGACCTTACAAGATCAAGGATATAGCTTGGTGAAGAAGGATTGAGTTGCACACTTGCACACCGGAGCCAAGACACATATGAATGTTCCAACTCATCTGGGAAATTGCAACATTTACCACACAAACATTCTTTCACTCATCACAACGCTACTTTTGACTTTGACTTTGTTCCGTAATGTACCAAAGGTAACTCTATAATGGACCTCACTTGATTGCACACGTTTATTATACCTCACCAGACGAATTGGAATCAATTACTCGTAAAGAATATAACTTGTTCCCCAAATACTCGACACACACCAATCTCCTACTTTCTCTGTGTAATGAACCTATTCGTCTATACCTTCTCAACACAACCAGACAACTCTCCCTTGTCTTTTGTATGACCCAAACCTCACGTACCACAAACCAAAACTAACCAGCCACAGAATCCCGTCAAAAACCAAGCCAAAGGTTACCTTCACGCTGTACAATAACTAAGCACCTAACCTAACAGAGCTAGCGGTCACCTCCACTCTACCTACACCAGTAATTGTGTTATTTGTCAAATAAAACAAACACCCGTTATGTACTCCTTTCCTCCATCTCCTCTGGGTAGACAACTAAAACTTAACATTTTATGACTTCTTTGTCCATGCCAAAAACAAACACAAGCATATGACGACGACACAGCCACACCTTCTGCAATAAAAAACCGATGTAATAATAATAAAACATTTGCTTCACGCCTGATTTGATGATTTCGTGTACCTATTGGGAATTTCTTTTATGCATTGAAGCTTTATCATTCCAATCCTTGTTCTGCATCTTTACGAAGGCCGATCAATTTCCCATTTATTTGTGTGCAAATTCACACATAATACAAATCGACTTTGACATACACTCTTCAACTTTGAAATGTATCTGTACAACACTGACGCGTGCATAGACGAGACCCATTGTAAATGAAGGTCCGTTGCCCCAAATGCTCATTCAGTGATTCAGTCTTGATTCCAACTCCACCAAGTTTATCATCTGGTGTGTCTCAATTTCACCAGCCGAATTTCGTTTGAGAAGCTCCAACTCATAGGGAATTTGGCTTCCGGTACAACACATTTCTCATTTAGCCAAAGTCTGCAAATACAAAGGACAAAGGCTAATGGTGGTGTTTACTAACCTATCTGCACACACGAAATATGTATACTTTCGCTAGCTTTGTATAACTCCCCCGATTACCTTTCACTTCCTCCATCTCCGCAAACGGATGCATTTTCATAAATTTATATTATTTGCTGCACACAATCCTCCGCATTTTACTCCAGCCTTTTTGCATTCTAACAACTCGACTTTGTACGGGTTGTAATGTGCTGTATAATCACAAGCCAATCTCTCAGTGGATAAACATTCAACATGAGCAAAGCAATTGGATCCCTTAAACAGACGATACAGGAGCACTGAAAAACAAAAGCTAAGCTGTATTTTAATTATTGTTCTCAATTCGATTCCAACTATTTTCATGTTTAGAGAGTCTGTCGACAAATCTCGACATGCACAGAGAAGATCCACAACATATACGTCTTCTGATATGGCAATTAATCATTCTCCCCACTGAATCTTGAGTACATCTACCTGGATTCTATTATTTCTGTTCGTAAACTATTCTCAGAAGAAACTAATATTAAACTATTTACCTGTGTCCTACATCTGCAAGTTTTAAAATGAAAACATAACACCAGACGGTAGAGCTTAACTTCGAACATATGAATCGAAGGTTAGACAATTTCCATCAAATTCAAGTAGGCGTACCCTAATGGATGAGCAGTAAACGAGTTCTTTTGAGAAATGCATTGTAAGCTATCCAAAATAAATTGTTTCCACTGAAGTCGTATATTTTATTTTTTATCGCAACTTTGCGCAGCCTTGTAATAAAACGCTTCATATATTTTCCCAGAGCAAAAAGACAGACCAAATCGCTTAAGTGTGGAGAAAGTGCCATCATAATCAACGTAGCCGTTGTCGTTCTCATCTTTTCAAATACAAGTGAATATTAATAAATTGCATGTTTTCAATTTGCTTCTCTGCTTTTGTCTGTATAAACTACAGAATGGGTAGCACCCGTATGATCAAGGGTGTGTTCCGCGTTATATTTTTAGTGCAGACTGCAGACAGACACAAAACTCTCGGCGACGCAAGAAAATGACAAACTATACACGAGCTCCAACGACTGCACCACTGTTGTTACTTTCAAATAAGGATTCAAGTGATTTTGAAGATTTGTGCGGTCGAGTCTCTTGAGAAGAACGAGATGCTTAAGACATCCTTTACACTGAATAGCATGAGGCTTTCTTTGCTCCAACCTGCTTTCTCTCCGAACAGAGTTTCCCGACATCCAACGCTACTCAGGCATTTTTTTGTTTTAAATCGTACGTAGAATAAAGTAGAAGTGCAGTAGTAGCAAATATTCATTCAATTTATTGTAGTCTGTATTCTTTCCTCCTTAGTTTAAGCAGTTCATAATAGAGTGATATATGCACTGTACCCATATTATATAGATATGCATTCTTTGTTTTCAAGACGTATTTAACAGAACTGAGAGAATAATATAGGCGAAGTTTACGGATAAACCCCCTTCCTTACACAACAGAAACAAAAGAAGCGTCTCTAGCGTAACATTCGATTGCATTAGCCACTTCAAAGACTATTGCCAAAGCTGAACTTTCTCTTCGGTTTCTAAGCTTTCTAAACGCACCCAATACATTACCTTATTCTACACATACACGTACACACAAAAAATCCCACAAGTGAGCCACACAATTCCATAAAAAAATGAATTCCACATTTCACACTAATACACTTCACAGTTAGTTCCTTCATCGAACGCCAAAAGACGAAGTGGTAGCAAACCTATTAATTCTTTTCTATTTCACTCGTATTTTTCGCAGCCCAATAAAATGCTTTCATCAAAGAATAAATCAAATATTTCTTGGTAGTTTCCTGTGCATTCACTCTCCCATTTGTGGCATAATATCATCTGAGTGAACGAGTGAGTGTGTGGCTTCTCCAAAGACGCCAAACAGTCCGAAGTTGATATCTCCTAACCCAAAGGCTTATTGTTAGGCAAGTTCTTTGAACAACAATAAAAGTCTTAAAGTGACTTCACATCGTTTGTTCTCTCAGGCAGTTTTGGAACCTTCCGACTCACCCCTTCAAAGCTATTCAAACTTTCGCTTCTCAACTAACTCCGTGTGATCTTCGTATGTGAGAAAATAGATTGGCAGATCCGAATGGGCAATTTCCTGTGTCCATCAATCAAGTCTTCTCATCTTGAATCTCATCGACACATCCGGAAGAGTGATAAATTGCCCTAAGACTCAAACACTGCCATTTCTTTCATCACGTAGAACCACTTCCAGCTTAACAACCCACTCTACACACTCAATTAGTCTTCATTCCTTAACAAAATTGAGATACACACGGGGAAATCAACTAGGCCACATAAAACATTGCGACTCGTGAACCTCATGCTGACCTTTATTATTGTCTACTCCATTTGTTCCGTTTTGCTATATGTACATAAACTAATACTGTGAACCACTTGCATACCAAGAAAAAGACTAGTCATGGCGTTAAATTGATTCTTGACACGAAAATAAGTAAAGGTCAAAGAGACATAGTATCATCAATTGACCAATACTCGTGTGTTTTTCATCTTCCATCACATTTCCCTAACGCCTGTGTCTCAATTACACTCAATAATGTGTTCAATAACTGACCCACCTCGAATGCAGAGAGAGATCTAGAGAGCTGGACGAGGAACGTGAAATTAAGTAATGCACACAACAACGATCACAGAGTTGCATCTGAATTGAGAGATGTCTGCTTTACACGGAGATTCGTTTAGAATCAAGAAATCTCTTTGCCCGTATGATCTACGCAAGAATACAACTACTACACCACACACACTCCTACCACTCCGAACAAGACACAAATCGGACTTTCAGAACTCCTTGTTTCCAGTATAAACTCCCGTACCCCCGACTTCCCATCTCTCAGTCACTCTCTGACACTCTGGCCAACCAACCAAGTCGGGAACACACACCACTCTCTTAATTTTGCTTAGCTAGTCAAGCTTAGTCAAGCTTTAAGTAGTCTGTATGTCGAATCGTTTCACTTCTACACACTAAGTAGGCTCGTCGCTTTCTCCTGGGAACTCGTAATTGTCTCCCAATAAGTATCATAATGTGATATCCGTCATCACCAAACTCGAGTCCAGTGTTGGAAACGACTTCTGACATTTATTAATCCTACTTTCTGTGGAAGTGACACTAATGGTTTCCCCATCATCGCCGATATTCATGTAACGTGTGACTTTATTCCCGTTAAACAGTGTGACTCATTGTCAGACGACGATTTCCAGTATTCCAGCATTCATTTCCTTTCCAGTCATCATCTCGTCTCATTAAAGACCAAAGACGAAAACGACTTTCTTCAAATTACTTCAAACGATTCTACTTTTCATACTATAAAGCATTTAACATTCGACATCTCAGAAACTCATGGCGATCCTTCGAGTTTGCTGTTGCTGCTATTCAGTACGCCGAGGAAGTTACGCTAGTGCTGTGTATACTATTGTAAGTACACTTTACCCAGATGTTTATTAAGTTAGAAGCTTCTTCTTCACAAAAATGTTTGACTTCTTCTTCTCACTTTATCTCGTACATACATGCAACTTGTCTTACTTTAATATACTTATATCAACCAATTATTGCAAGTCAGTCAATATCTTTATAGGTTGAGACT
Organism: Isotomurus palustris; assembly: GCA_034696625.1. Taxonomy (NCBI): domain Eukaryota; kingdom Metazoa; phylum Arthropoda; class Collembola; order Entomobryomorpha; family Isotomidae; genus Isotomurus; species Isotomurus palustris. The sequence goes on along the minus strand of JAQGAD010000015.1, from coordinate 156,373 downwards.
AAAAACGAGTTAAGTGTGACAGGTGGGCATCAAACTAATAACCGTACCTAAATGTCTGTCCACAGATATCCTCGACAGTGTGACACAAATTAGATAAGTGCAGTACAAATTCTTTCCGTTACTTTTTTTATCTTCTGGCTTCTTTTCCATGGAAATCTAAAAAGCGAAAAACCACCACTCTCCATTTTACCCCAGTTGGTTTCTTTTATTTTGTAATACTTCTTTTCAATTTATTTCTTACAGCATTGAGGCAAAAAACAGCCTTAGAGTGCCTGCGGAGTTTGGTCTTTTTAGACTGACCACAAGAAACGAGAAAAATGAACCATACGCTCACCAGCATTTTCCACAAAAACTTAATTAATGAAGAAAGTTTCCTAAAATACTAGTCTCATACTTTTGTAGGTTTTTGTATTGAACTGAAAGTCTCTTATCCTACAATAATTCAGGCTATTTCGTGAATCTCTTTTACCTCGAAGACCATCCAGCATCTGCAGAAAAAACTACTTTCTCTCACATAATTTATTTTTCTTCAGCTCATCTTCATCTTAAACGAATTTCTTCCATTCCCATCAATCACTCACGTTTCCCTTGATCACCTCTCTTGATCAAGTAGTCACTATTTAAGTAGTACACAAAGACTGGCGTATCCCAAATCATTTTTTGATCGAATGCAACTGACGCAGTTATTTTCATTTTCCAAGAGCTTCCTCACTCAGGAACGCATTAGACATTGTTTTCTGTGTGAAATTTGCTACCACTACGTATTTCGTCATTAACAATCCCTGCCAGCCTAGATGATACTTGAACTCAATTCTATCTTCTTACTTATCCAACACATACATAGAATCGAATCTTGGTAAACATTACAAACAAACTTTCAAGCTTAAAAAAAGGAAATTTTAAAATTGTTAGACTAAACAAAGCGTTACACTAATAGAGACAGAATTCGTATCTATCTGCATCTTTTTTAGCATCATGTTCAACATTTTAGTTTTGAAAGACAAAAGCTTGACTACAATCTAAAAACTGTCGTACACTCTAAATCCCCTTTCCGTATTTCCTGTCATTCGTCAATATTTGCAAATGTGAAATGCAGAGCGAAAAGACGGAGAATGGTTTACGAAAAAATTGAATTATAAGATTAATAAAACGATAACATTTTTCTTCTAACACCCAGGGGAAAATTGTTTGTCCTACATGTTTAACAAAGAAAAAGCTTTTATATCGTTTGCTGTACATTCCACAAATATTTGTTGTTCTTATTTAGCTTCTTTGTCTTAAATTGAGAAACTGTTTACCTTTCATCACTCCTTTTCTCTTTAGTGAATTCCACTCCTACAAAGTGAAATAACTTTCAATCTATACATCTCTACATCGTTCTTTGTTCTCTCGGCTTATTTAAAACTCACCAAATAAACTTTAAACCAAAAATGTCTGTATTAATTTTGAAAATTGTCGATCATCATTACAATCGCCATCTGCAGAACACAAACTTCCTTTTATAGGCACCCGCATTTCCTTCACTCTCTCGCCCACATTCATTTCTACTCACTGATAGTTTTTCCTTTTCCAATCCACAATCTCCAATACACACAGCGCACAACTTTCATCATCACACTGGACTCGTAAACAAGAAAACTTTCAAACCCGAGTAATTAATGGATCACTAAATCTGTCATCAACGACCAACCATATATCCACAACACACGGAGTATTATACAGATACCGACTCATATATTATATCCTCAATAACTCACAATGCTTCCAGCTTGTGTGGTCGGTTGTAGCAAAACTCACAAAACTCGATTATTGTCGCAATTAAGTGTAAAAGCAATTGGACAGCCCCTAATAACATTCGCAACCAAGTGAAATGAAACCACGTTATTAAACCACAACTCTCCATCTGAGTTGTCTCATGTGATGACACATATGTTCATAATTCAAAGTCTCATGAATGTTCATAATTCAAAGTCTCATGATTCCTTTGACATATTAAATATTCATGAGACACTCCATCGCGTATCATATTTCAAAAGGCCTAGACATAATTTCTTCATTTCGTTCGCAAATGGCCTAAGCAAATTCCATTCTGCTGAACTCATAAAACATCCACAAGTAAAGTGAAAGAAAGAAAAACCCTTCACTCTTGTGACCTTTGATCTTGAACAATTTCCACACGAGTCAAAACTGAATTTTCTTCTCGCTGCAATTGTCGTGTTTTCCTACCCAGTCTATTTCATTTACGTTACTCGCTCTAGGATACTTTCAACTGGAATATAGCACTGTTTGTACTATCCTACTATTGAAGTCCTGAACTTACTTATATTCCAACACACACCTCGAAAGGATAAAATAAATTTAGCATGGATTTACACACGAATATTTGCATTTCAAATAAACATCAAGCAGTCAGCAAAGTGAGTCACAACTTATTACTGCCCCAAATTACCAAAACCCTTCTAGGTGTGCTAAATGTCACTTTCGGCTTTCAATAGTGTGACAGAATCCTACAACTAAAACTTCCAATAACAATTTCTTGACATGTATTACGTATCTTCTTGAACTTAACAAGCCCATTATTCTGTCCACTGCAAGTGTAGCTTAAAAGATATACCCATTTCTACTCTGTTGTGTTTTCACACATGTGTGTCAGGTGTTACTGTCATGCTTTATATTTCACTTTCACCCCAACCTTTTGCTCCACATAGATTATTCTCGTGAAATATCTTTCTCCATTAGATTAAATGAGCGTTCAGAATTCTAAATGAGATTTCCCTATCAAAAAATCTTGTTTTTCTGAGATTTATGTGTACCGTGTCTTTTTATGAAAAACGCTGAGAGATCCTCCTCTAAACACACTAGAGGATGATTGAAGACGCAGCAGTAAAAGAAAAGCGTTAAAAACTCATGGCTTGAGATTTTGTGTCACTTTAGAATGCATCGTACCTACGGCACTTAAAAAGGGAAGAGCACAAACAGGCGAACGATAGAATAAATGAACGTAATGAATTTATGTGCAACAACGTGCAACGTGCCGAACGATTCATTTAACAGGTTCATTTATGGAAATTAAGATTTAATGACAAATCTCCATATTTATTAAGACGTGTTTGAAAAAAAATGAGCCTCGAAGGACTGACTGTGCAGTGTGCAGTGTGTGCTGAGAAAGTGGGTCTCTTTTGGCTGCTCATTCTAATCATCATCAACACTAGAAGACCACTGCAACCTTGGAAAGAAAAATTGCCTTTCCTTGCTCCATTTTACTTCTTCAATGCATCGCAGCTCCTTTTTCTCTTCAACATATTCACCTTTCTGAATATAAGCTAAACACAATAGTAATTCACAGTACCACAGTTATTTTCCTGACATTGGTACTTCGAAGCGGAAAGTTAAAATAAACTCAATCTTGGAATACACTTATTAGCAGGGACAGCAGTAAATGCGCACGTTCGTTACTTTAATTTATCACATCTGTGACATTATGCACCACAGAGGCAAGCAAAATATTACAAAAATATTTTTACACTGGAGTCAACTTGCATCTTGTATGATCTCAAATAAACTAGTGGTTCGAAAACAGAAACCTTACACACCTTACTAAAAAAATGTCTCATACAATTTACAAAATCAATGCCTTGTAAACATATGTTGCTTCCTTCTTGTGTATTTTATAACACTTATTTATGATATATCTGTTTCTTGGAGACCACACAATAATACATATTCATCCAATCTTCATTTATAGACAGTATAATGAACATTCCGTAAAAATAGATAGCCTTTCAGCCCTAGCCTAGTTTTATAAACGTACAAAATAACTGTGTTTAATTTCAACTACATGTCGTTTCTCGTACATCTTCTTTCCACATCTCATTGGAACCTTTCCTTTCCTTATGTTCCTTTTATATATTATATGTAAATTATGTTAAATATGTGAAATTGTAATACAATTTTCCTTTTCGTCCCACCACCTGAAGGTAATTGAGGCTTTCTCTTCTCTCCTCAAGATTTTCAAACTTATATTGTAATTTGTACATACAATTGCAGTCAAATTTCACACTAAAATTCTCCTTATCTAATTCTTAAAATAACGACAGGTGAAATAACGAAAATCATTCCCAAGATGCCGAGAAATAATTGTTCATATTATCGCATGCGGGTATACTATATATAGTAATAATTTAGTCTCGAACTCAAATGAAATAGAAGCTTCACCAACTTCTCCCTCAAATTCCGCATCATCCATCATATTCTGAAATTCAAGTAATCACGAGATTTTCGATGTCTTCACTGTTCAGGTTCAAATTACAAATTTCAATGAACCGACTTCAGGTCTCACACATAATTTGTCATTCACGGCTTTCCCTGGAATCCCATAGATAAAATACAACCAGCTAAATTCGTCTGTTGCTCCAAGGACCCGTAAAAATTGCAAGTGTGATATTCCACATAAAATATATTTATATATTTATGCTCTCCAATTCCACCCGTATGATATGTTTCTTAGAAAATTCTGCAATTCATCAGATTACACACTCCAATCACGACAATCCATAGAAAATAAGCAAGTTATGGAAGTTCTAAGCAATTTTATGAGGAAAAGGAAATAAAAGTATCATTCCTATAAAAAATCCTTTTATATTCATAAAATATGTCTGGAATGCCCCAAAAGACTCTCCTGCTATCCTTGTCCTTCATGGCTGTCAGTATCTTTATTCACTCGAAATTCGAGAGTATGAAGTACAAGTAAATAAGAGTACTTTCTCAGTTTCGAAATTGAAATCCTTGCTATGCTCGCTCAATTAAGTCGTAGGAAGAAATTCTGCATTAATATTTCAATTAAAGAAGTCAATTCCAGTATTTCCTTCCTTGCATCTGTTGCATCCATCAAGATCAAATCAATACTGCTTCTCATTTTCTCTAAGGTACTCATCACAACAAAATAAAAAGAACACACTGTTTTAAAAATGCGCTCATAAGTAGATAAGGTTTGTTGTTTCAGAGTTGAAATATAAGTGTAATCTACGAGTACGACAATATTTGATTCGAAGATTTGAACCCATTTACACTGAGTGTGTGTCATTTCCTGCAGTAATGTAATACAAGAACATCTCATCTTCCATCCTCTTTAGTTTTGGCACTCACTGCGAATACCAACTTACCAACGTAGCACCGACCGTGCTGACAGGGAAAAAATCGGGTTAAATGTGAGAGTGTTTTGTAGGTCTTTCATCATCTCATGTCAACTTAAGGAAATCTTCGTTCCTCGTGACAAAACGGAATGGCATAATGTGCAATAAATTCATTTACTAATATTATCATGTGCATTAAATTCCTGTGCCTATTAACTCATCACTGAGATCATTTGGCTAGAACACTAAAAGAGTTTGCACGTAGTACACTATAGGCATAGTTCGTTCCCACAACTACCCACACAGATACCAATCTGAAATATTTTCATTTCAATGGTAATGCCAATTAATTGATCCATAGTTCGAATCACGTTTCTTGGAAACCTATTAAAATGCACTACTTTACGTACACCAAATTAAAAAAATAATTAAACCCTGCTCTTCCTACTTGAAAATGTTCTGCGAATAAGCCCACACGGTCTTTACATACTATTCAAACACAAAGTATAACATTTCCCTATTTATTGCATTGTTTCTTGAAACGCTCAGAAGTTATCTGTGTATCACTCTAAACCTCGCCTCCGATAATCATACTAAACAAAATCACTAACTGCGAACTAAGACCCTTGAAGCTACAGAACACGAAAAATGAACGACAAGTTCGATTTTTCACAATCTTCATCGGGGAGTGTGAATTATGGATTACTGTATATGTTTTCCCCCATAGGAATATACATTCCTAAAGTTTATTGGCAGAAAAGATTACCCGGACGGAGGGATTAAGCGTAGAAGATCTTGAATTCCTTTGCGTGTTAAAGGACAATAATAATATTGTACATTACATCGAATCGTATCTCTCGTTCCCAACTCTTTTTATTCCACTCTCTGGAGGAGTTCATTTCACATTTCTTTATTTGATTTACGACTCAGTTGACTCGGGCAGTAATCGTCCGTGAATCTATCTTTCTACTCTATTTACCTCATTCATTAAATCTCCTGCAAGACAACAACGACCTTCCTTTCGACAAAATAATGTCCGCAGAATTGCCGTTTTCTTTCCAGTTCTATATTTCTGTTCATAGAAGATAAGCACCAAATATATTAATGTTACTGGAATTCTGAACATATCCGTGAACATATAAAGCACCAAAATGCCAAATAGGTACAAGTACAAGACTATGTATACTCGTAAATGCACAGCAAAGTCACACAAGAAACACGACAAAAGACACGAGAAAGTAACTCTATGAGTGTCAAGGCTCATCTGTCGAGTTCAACTAAACCCACAACCACTGAGACAAGCTGTAAAGATAAATTACATTCATTCTCTTACAAATCATTTCACTGTCGAGTGGAGACTGAACATTGCTCTTCATCTTCTACTCAAGACTTTCTCCTTCTATCCACATGAGAAACCTAACTTTTACAAATCATCAGGAAATGAATCGAAATAATCGTTTACATTCGATTCCAGATAATACTATTTTGATTCAGAAAAACTTTCTTCCTCCTAAATGAAACTAGGGTACGCACACACGAGTATACAGTCAACAGTATCATCTTCCGTTTCTCATTCCGAATTTCCATGTCCCATTTGACATATCGAGTTAATCAAGAGAAATCATTTATCTAAATGATATTAAATTATACGAGAATTATCACCATTAAACCTGTGTACCAAAATCAACCAAACCTCTTGCTAAACAGGTTCCATCCACTCCAAATAAACTTGCTTACTTTTCAAACTGGCCGAATTACTCGATAAAATCAAACAGACATGTAATATAATCAGAAACCCTGCAGTTGACATAAAAAGCCATATATATCGACACACGCGTATATCCACACACAGTCCTGAGTCTTCTCGAATTCGTCAATCAAACAAACAACCCACTTAACCTAACAACTTTCATCCACTTATTTAACTTCTTGCTCTTCGAACATAACCAATCTATGAAATAATTTTATCTCACTATTTCATTTCGCTTTTCCTTAGCTCCCCGTCAATTTATTTTCCGCGATTTTAAAAGTATAAAAGCTTAAAAAGTTCCCTCCAGACTTCAGACACACTAGTCCGATGGCCTTCCATTCATGAATAATTCTTCCAGATTTCTCCTTCCTTAAATCTCCCATGCGCGCATCAAACACACATGCAACATAAGACATAAAGAAACTTCTACGAGTTCATCTTCATTCTTCCTCATCATCATCATCCTGGCATTTCACGAACTAGGATAAAATAGACAAGCATAACCGTAACCATGAAAAGTTACCAAATTTAAATGATCATTTAGCCCAACGGGGCAATGTATTTATGTCTAACTTTTAAATCAACTTTATTATGCACTTATTCGTACATACCAGCTTCTTTGGGAGGATTTCTTTCCTTTCCATACTCTCTGTTTATATGACTTCATCCAACCATCACTACCACATGCATTCATACATCAAATGTGCAAATACCAAATAGAGGCACCATAAATAGGAAATGAAGATGAATAGGAAACATAAGGAAAAAGAGAGATGATCTCTCCCGAGACTTTGAAATGAGCCCAGAATCAAATTCAAATGAGAATGAGCAAATGTGCTCTACTTTTCTTTAAATGTCTCCCAAAATGTTAGCGAATAATGGCGCAGTTCACTCACATGGAAATGTACACCAACACCGCCTCATAGTCTCATCTCTTATACTCCAAACTTTGTATTGAGTCCATCCTCATTCAAGCCAATTAAGGTAAACATAAAGTTCTCAACATCTCCCTCAATTAAGCTAGAACAAATCCAACAGAGCAAATCTGCATCTGTGTTCGCAGTTCACAGAAGTAAGTCTCGAACAATTACCCTAACTTGTTGAGGATCATCTCAATGAGCGCAGAGAATGGAGAAAGAGTCAAGCATAGAAATGTTACGCAAATGAGACAGAACTGAGCCGTAATATCCAAAAATGAATCTTCATGGGATCACGACATAGAGTCACAGTAATGATAAGCCGATGGGAACGAAGTCAACGTCAGAGTGAAGCCATAAATTCAGAACATCAGAAGAGATGATTCCGAGAGACAATGCAATTCTTCGAAACATCCACCCACACCACAGGCAACGGAGTAGTTCCCTTTTAGTATAAAACTCTTTTGTCCTGAGTGTCCTCACTAGCACGGAGTGTCTCGTTGACAGTTGACACACAGAAATCTTGAGGGTTTCGCCCTTACTCCTTCAAGACATCTCATTTTCTCCTTCCCTCATCTCCGCGCAGTCAGCAGTCCCGCATCCCCAATGTAACATCTTTTTTGAAGTATTCTGTGTCATAAGACGAGCTATGTGTCGCTTCATGAAACTCTGATATTGATAGGATAGGTGTCCCCCATAAAATCACACACCAAAAGAAACAATCCTTAAAAATACGCTTAATTACGCGCAATTACCCACATAACTTAGCGAGGTCTAAATGGACTCTTAGTCAGTGTACTGTGAAACCAATCACAAAATATCCGAGCTATAATTAAGCGTTATTCCTCAGCTGTAAGTATTACAGGCATAGTGAGGGCGAAGCTGAGATTGTTAAGCGTGGTTGTCGTGCAAGCAGAAACGCAGATTCTACGATTCTCCTTAGAGATTTACTTTCACTGTCCACTTATATTAGTTGCACCTACACGTCTAACCTCCAACTTGATCTCATCAATCTCACAAACCAAAAGCTGTGTAGCCATGATGAACTACTAGATGAAGTATCCAAGTGAGCTTCTATCTCTATAACTTATAGTCATCTCGTGTTAATCTGTCTTTATAGAAAGTTCATCTGACTGAGTTGGTTGTGAGTTGTGAGCCTCCCAGTTTCCTTTCACCAGACATGAACTATGCACAAAGGGACTTGTTAATTGAACCAATTTCCCCCTGTTCTGATTAGCCTCTTAATAAATCAATTTATTACTGTTGCATGACATATAAAAGACCATCCCAGTATGTGTAGTTCAACCAAGTAAATTCTGCTGCACTTACTATGTACACTCAGAGAACGCATATAACGTTGTAATCAGTACTACAAATTGAAAACCAACTTCATCAAATACTTCCGGAAGAATTGCGATTCCACGTAGATCCTTGTTCAGAATTCATGTTCGTATAAAACCTGGGAATAAGTCGTCATCAGCCTTAAATAGAATCTTCCTATCCTCGTCGCTTATGTTCCTAACAGCCCAAATACTTTCATACCTACCTACCAACCAAATACGAACATAAAATTAATCTCTCCGGATGCAAAGCCATGCTGACAACGAACAACTCACCCTCCTAGTTCAATGCAAGATTCCAAGGATAAGTAATTAAATTTTCGGAACCAGTATGCTCTCAGATCCACACGGGAAATGAATCGAAACGCCTTACTCGAAAACTCGATGTTACTAACAATACTAACACCATTTCGTTCATCTAATAAATTTGTATAAGTATACACCAACGCTTATAAGCATTCATTAATTTAAAATATTATATTGATGTGTGCAAGCCAGGTTTACCGACCTCCATCTCTCATTGTCATGCAAACATCGTCTTTGAAAGTTTCGTCTTTCTCCTTGCTTGTATACGACTACCAAATAAATGGCTATTGTAAATCAGTTAGGTCAGGTGGTCTCATTCAGATGACTTACTTGTGCAAGAATCTCCGCTTTTTTCCTTTTTCTACCGAGGATTGAGAACATTTATATCAAATCAAGGGTTGTTTCCACTCAAGTTCCTTCTACAGTTTAACAACGACGAACCAAAAAATCGCTCTGGCTGTTTTTGTGCAGCTATCTAAAGAAATTTCCAGGGAGATTTCTGTTAGATAATATCTATTTACAATGAGCTGCCTTGCAGTTTCAGTAAACTTAATTAATAAAGCACAGCAAAACAGCCTTAAGCATTCAAACGAATTCCTGCCAATTTCACTTTGTGTTCTTATAGACGATTGACTGTACAAATCTCATAATTATTTCATTGAAAGTATCTACGAAATGAAGAGCCAAAAGTGTTTCTACTCACGTTTCTCCAAACGAAAGTGAAACCTATTCATACGTCTAGAATTTCATCGGAATTGGGATGAACTTTATTGGGATTTGCACTTAGATTTCCAGTTTCTTCTCCTTTTTTCGGTAGCCGCCCTGACCATTTACCGTTTTTATTAACATAGAACTTTCTGACGCTAATTTAAACGAAACAGCTGGCTACACTCCTTCATTATTTCTCTCTGCTTTCTTCCTTTCGATAAAAACAGTTTACTCTCACACCATTTTCCCAACTTTGAATAAGGTTGCTTCATATTTGGAAAGAACATAAATTCAATAGAAACTATCGATCGGTGCTGTATTTGGTAATCTGATTGCATCCCCAAGATTAAAGATGCTTCAACAAAAGCTGCTTGTTTCTTCATCTATCTGTTAAAGGCTTTTATAATAGACTCGACAGTCTAATTAAGCCAACTTTCGAATTCGCACCATTTGTAGCGTGATTTTCCCTTCTCGACATTATTTTTATTGCCCTTGATGAGAATGATCAAATGATGACTTCATGCAGTTTGTGAGTTGACTCGAATAAATCTGATTTTTGATTGCGCCCCGTGATATCATCCTCACTATTCTCTCCCTTCTATTCAAAATACTCTCATAATGTGTGTGTCCTCGTTGCCCATGCTTCTGCAGTTCTAGCTTACGAACACAGTTAAAAATATATGACTTACGCGTCAGATCAATAAATGTTTCACTTTAAAATCCTTTTGAATTCGATCTGAGAAATCTCAAGAATCTTGCCCATTGTATTAACTGCCTGCCTTAATTTAAGACAAGAGCAGCTCAATGGTCAAGGAGACAGAAACAAAACGTCAGCAAGGAATTTCGCCTACTACCGAAGAAAAACAAGTTCAAGAGAGTTTTCTTTTCTCCGTAATTTCTTCACGTTCAAAGAGCATCTTTGTGCTGTGCTTTCTTGTCAAGGAGCTGGGCTACTCCAGCTTGCCCACCTTTTCTCAAGAAGACCTTCGCTTCGCTCACCGCATAAAAATAATAAAATTAAACCCACATTTCATCCCTGAGTTTCTAAATTGTCATTCTTGGTTAAGGTTAAAGGTTCGTACACGGTGAAGAGATATTATAGACCGTAGCACATGAAAACCTTTGGTGTCCGGGTAAAAGTAAACTTGGAGCTGAATGAACATTAAAATAAATCATGTAAGTCTAATTGGCTTTAACTTCAAAGTGAAAAACTCCTTCAAACTGCTCAACAAACCCCAACCTGTAAATTTTATTCCACCTACGCTAACTTAACTCCATTCCAATTTTCTTCATCCTTGTCATCATTATCCAATTTGTGGTCTATTTATGCTGTAGCATTAATCCTCCCAAGTGCACTCTCAGATTTTGTGTTCTAAGGTGGTCTTTAAATAGTCCAATCAGTTCGAGACAACACAAGACAAGACTCTCCAACGTAGCCAACGTTACACATCTTTTATTCTTTTACTGCCACAAATAACTAAAACTTCCAATAATTGTTTCTTATACCGTTTACGTAACACACTAAAATCATCAACCACTCCGGCTCTGTGTGAAAATGACATTCAACTAATTTCATTGTGTTGGCGATTTCATTTAAATTTCTCGTAAATTCTAAGGGACAAAGTAATAAGCTTCCGGTCACCGGCAACCCAGTTGCTCTTTCAAAAAAAAACCTGTTCACTTCATTTGTTAATGTATCTTGTCCGTACACTTGTTCCACTTTCTTTCAACACAGAAATACACTTCCTTTTACAAATAAGTTACAATAAGTTGCTTCCTTCCCTACAGCTTGAACTCTTTCTTTCCTTTAGGCTTTAGTACGAACGCTGTGTCTTAACTTAATTAAAACTTTCTGATAGATTGTCCTTCTCAGATCTCAGCGTGCAAAATTAGTTTCTACCGCAAGTTATGGAGTGAGTTCTTTTCTTTTCATCAGATCAGTCACTCAGATGAGAAGGCATGCGATTCCACACGGTGTTCACAAAGGCTAAGAGCTTGAGCAGGTTGAAACAGAAGTTAGTCTGCCTAGCACTGCTAGCACTCAGCATCGCACAAAAATATTTCCATATGGATGGGAGTTGGGATAGTTGGGAATGTTGGGATTAGTACGTTTTTAGTTTTTATTGAACTCGTTCCCAACTGGAAGGATTAAAATCCCATTCTCTTACGGCTCAGTCAAATGAGTCTAATTTTTCGCACTCCTCGCAGGCTTAGTTTATAATCTTTCAATCCTCAGAAAACCTCACGTTTCTTAATCATCCTGTTGTACATTATAAAATCCCAAGACCACTCCTTTCTCTCTCTGTTCCTCTCCGAAAAAATTCGAAGTTTAAAGATTCATTTACAGCTCCTACTACTACTACCACCTCTTGACCTCCACTGCCCTAAAAAGACCCTCATGAACACACATCCTACATTGTCTTGTACACAATGTTGTGGCCTGAAACTTTATCGGATCAATGCACAACACACGCCAACTTAAAAAACACCAAGCTCAATACATTTCCACACAGCTCAAAAAGCACATTATTGTGTATTGGCATTTGGCAATCGACACGAGACACGATGCATCCAGCATCCAACAGTTTAGCAGTTTAAGCTTCTGTCTCCTCAGTACACATCCTGTAATACCCCAATCAATATGCTGTGAACCAAGCGTTGTGTTCTCTCCTCCGTTCCATCAACATCAACCAGCCTACTCCAATAATATCTCCGACCTGACCCACATAGTCAATAGTTGATAGTAGGTAGGGACTTGCAATACAAACTGCAAACTAACATCACAAACTCTCAGTCTTGAGTGCGATGAGTCGAATCAAATTTATGTTCAGCCAAAAAATCGAAATGTTTTTGCGCATTTTGCTTCGCTCATTTCCCATCACTACCAACACATAATATACATCATTATAACACACTAGAATGTATACCAAGAATCAAACATAAATTTAAGGCATATCGCCCACCATCTCAGAAACTTTAGTCCTACAAGCTCACAAGGAAGTACAAAAGTCGATTCTAGATAGCAAACGCGATATAATAAAGTCTCGTGTTCAGCACTGGCGTTAAAAAACGAAGAGGGGACAAAGAATCATTCGTACAGTTTCTGCGGTTCCATCACCCAAACAATATTTGACAGGAAGGCTTCTCCGAATCATACTTTCCACCCCAAAACCAAAAATATCAACTTCGTCATCTCGAAATCCTAAGGTGTCATCAATGAGATCAATGTGACGTTGATGAGAAAGTTGAAGTTGGGTATAAATGAGTTCTACTCACAAAAGTCTCAATAATACACTCTCAAACTCTCAATAATGCTGAGATGAGACAGCTACTCAATGAATCTTAAGTGTATACTCTACAAACACCATGAAATACTCGGTTGTGATTGTGATACTCTTCCTGTAGGTAGTTAGGCAGCTACGGATTACATTATTATCATCTTTCTCAAGCCCGTTCTTCCCTAAACTTACTTATACTCTCACTTAAGTCTGTCTTCAAAAGATTAAGCTGTTCTAATTACCCTGCAGCATGATGAGCACAATACTTAGTCGTAATTCTATTCTAATCCTTTTCATAAATTTAGTCGCAAGATTTCTATGAAGAAGAACACTTACGGTTGAATTTGAATGCTGAAAAGCATGAACAATGCTGTACAACATCCGACTCCGTCAATCCTTCATTCAAATTCAAGCAGCGCAAGACAAAGAGACCTTGTACAAGATTAGTTCGTATGAATGCTGTCCTCTGCTACTATCCTTGCTATTCATTTCTATTCCTTTCTTTCTACTTTCTACTGTATCACTGACTTCCCTCAAAGTCTCAACTTCTTTCAAGTCGCTACCTTAAGTTTAGAAAGAAATCTTTCAAAAGAAGAAAGTTGGGGAGAACTTTTACGATTTTGGATTGCTTATTCCTGTCAAAAGTACAAAAACATTTTGAAATGATCTGTACTGGGGCCGGGAAACTTGCGTATCATTCTTTACACAGCCACGAGGTCCATCAACGAAGACAAGAGAAAGTCATTCTCAAACAATAAATAAAGTACAAACCAAAGAAGAACTTTAACAGCCTCCAGCCACGCAGAATAAATAATTATTCCGATCGCCTTCTCACATAAGCAAACAGACTCACAGGATACATAATAATATGCACTGTCAGTCTAAATAAGTTAAAAACAAAGTTTTAATTTGTATTTGCACACCTTTCAGATATACTTCTTCCTGTTTGCACTCCTCACCACTAACTATTTGTACCACGAGATTTATAACCGCAAGGATGATGAGCTACAGACTCTTGACGGCTCTTCAGCTTCCTTGACAAGTCCCACGGGAACTGTGGAGGGTATTCAGAATGCCACCAACAGTAACAATTCTGGAGTCACATCCACTTTTATCAACTCTTCCATTCATCTTCAGTCACAGAATTCTGAGAAATCCACAGGTTACACACCATTTCAACCTACATGCGTATCATCGTCTTACGTCCACACCACATAGAAAGATAACTTAAGGACTAAGGCATCCCCTTTTATCATATTATTCATATTACAGGTGACCTTGTGATTATTATCGTGGATTTAACTAGCGAACTGTGCGGTTTTGCTGCATCTTTTCTCTTAATCTGTGGCTTACAGCAGGTAAGCTGCTTGTCAGCAACAACTTTGACTTCCTTCCCATTCTAACTTTTATACAATCTCCACCTCTAACGAGTCGTAAACATTTATTCTCTCAGGAAAAGAAAGCGTATCTCATCCCATGGCTAATTTTGGTTCCATTCCACACAGCCATCGATATCATCTCGTTCCTCAACATCATTGTAAGTCTTTACAATAATAGTACCGAATATCTCACTAGGAGTAATAAGTAATAACGACACGAGTATTCTAAAACGAGAGCGTGAGCGTGTGAACAACTGTAGGCAGAATGTTTTTTTGAAAGATAACTAATTTAAGTACATTTATAAGTACATGGTGTCGAATAAGTCGCGCAACTTCGGATGCTCAGCGTTTCCATAATTTTGGGCTTATCTCTATACTAGTGAATGCCTAAGTCAACCATTTTTACAAGTTCTGCAAACTCTCGGTATCGGTACCTTCGTTTCGCGACATTTGGGACACCCTGTAATTAAAAATATCAATCATAAAATCAACATCGAAATCATCAGGAAAATATTTTCCCACGAACTTAAAAATACTTCAGCTAATGTTCAGTTTTTTTTACAGATTGACGATGTAACTCAAGCCCAAAAGGAGAATCATGATTTAGAGTGGTGGGCGTTTGTCATCGGTCTATTCATCCTTCTTGATCTCACATTTAATCTCATTAACGTAAGTACAAATTTCACTCGATGCAGAAATATCCACATAATTTGTGTAAACGAGAAAATCTGCAGATTCTTGCCAAGACCCATCCATTTTGTTCTTTCCAAATGTCTTTGAATTCTTGATATTTAACACACAGAACAAATAATTTAGTGTCCATATACATTCATAATCCTCTAGACCAACTATGTCATAATTTTTGGATTCACTTGTATTAGCCATCGTCCGAAGGTCTCCTTAATTACTTCTGTATTACATGGGACACATATGCAGGTCTCCCAAGAGCCAGGCTAAACCTCAACTCGTGTAATCTAATCGCATTTCAAATCCACTAAATCCTCTCCTAGCGATCTACCACTAAACGCTTTAAATTCTCCGGCACACATTTACCGTCATTTTAATACGCAGAAAGAACAGCAAAAGACTAACGAATCTCACGAATACAGAATCCCTTTCATCCTTGAGTTTACCAGTGATCTATATATACCACCACACAAGTAGCCAACAGCTCATGCAAAGAAATTCAAACCCGTGTGGCTTTTATTGTCCCCCTTGACCAGCTTCCCAATGATCCAATTCCACAAGTTGCACTCTGTTTGATTTCAAATCCTGAAGCCCTGGTCGTCTACTTAAACCCGTAAATCCTTCCTCCTTCCTATTTGTCCCAATTCTCTACAACTCGTGTCAACTTTCACCTCGAATATTTGCATGAGGATAGTCATTTGTCAAAAACTTTTGAACCCCTGAAATACATGCTCGATTTTCGATCGCTGAAAAGCACTTTTGCGATCAGGCATTTTGTATGAATGAATTATAATACAAATCCTCTAAAATCCAAGATAATCCATCTAGCTTGCAAAAATTCAACACGAATCGTAAATCGTAACCAATTCAACATCGAATAAAACATACCAAGAATGAATTTACTTTAATCCTCCGGGGATGGTTATCAATTACCAGTTACTAAATTCGTAGTCGTAACCCAATATCCCACTATTACAGACCACCTCCACGTATCTTACGCATTGAAGAACAATTAAAAGATAGTTGATTAACAGTATGCTTACCTTATCAAACTATATAATACCCTGTCAAGTTTCAAAAAAATCAAACTAAAGCACTGCACTTTGGTTTTTACTCTTCACTGTGATTTTAGTAAGCAAACGTTTGTTTACAAACGCCTTTTAACTCACGCTCACTTTAAGTTTTCCACAAAACAGTTGAGCCGTTGAGCGTTCAATTTTCCTTTATATGCGTATTAAGTTTAAATGACAACCACTTTGAACACTGGAGTTAAATTGCGTGTGTGTGTAGCTTTTGTAGCACCTGTCACAAGTGTATTGACATCATCTTCCAAGAAAATAATAATCGTGCATGCCTAATGAGAAGGAATGCAACAGGGACTTGCAAACTGTGCGAGAACGGAGAACCACCGACGGACCCGGTTTCATTCTCCATTCTCCACTACTCTGTGGATCTCAATCTCATGAATAATTCATCATCTGTCCGTGATAGACTTAATGCATACTAAATAATGGAAATAGACGAGGCCTATATGAATATTACAACATGATCATGATCACCCTACAAAACTACTTACAAGCTACACAAACCCCTTTGGCCACATTCAACACGTTAATGATCACCCTGTAATCACCTCGACACTCGACACTTTTTCTCCTTAAATCTTTCACCTTACACCAATGTCGAGATTCGAGATTGGGTTTTCAATTGTTCAATTCCCAGTGGTCGTGACGGCGTGATATCTTCTTAAGGTGGTCACAGTCTCTATACACTTCACTGGACCATGAGTACTCAAGTATTCCTACAATGCATCGCAGACTTATGTACATCCAAGGAATTCCATCTAACAAAAATGCTCCAAAACACTCATGTTATTAATATTTTGCAATCGAAAAGTCGACGTGCGAGTAGGAATCACCCAGGAAGTCAAATTATTTATTCTTAATGTTGCAATTAACGAATGCGCAATTCGTGGAATTAAACTAGAAAAATGTGTTTTTCTCTGGGTTCGTCAGGTAATCAAAGCTGTATTAGTATAGACCATTACACAATTAACCCTTTAATGCCCCAATTCGTCTCTCGGGTTGATAAGAAGATCTACTAAAATATTATAATTAAACTGAATATCTTTTTAGGTGTACCTATTCCTCTGCGTGTTCTCTCAGTACCAGGAGTATCAAGCTGGTCGAGGAACTGCAGCCTACGAAGCTCTCGTCTCAGTAAGTTCTTCCCTCCAAAGTGCTTATTTATTAGTAAATACCACCTTAACCTTAACAAGTAACCAGTTCAAGTGATTTTTCCGGTATTTCCAGCAATCCCTCACGGTTCATTATCATTCTGAATCAGGCGGACAAGGAGGAGTTGTCACAAAGAACTTAGCTCCAAAACCCCCTGTGAACTCAAATGAACGCCAAAGCAGTGCGGAAATACGAACAAACGGTACTGGCAACCCTTGCTTCAATGATATCGAGAAGTTTGACATTTGGTGCGAAGATCTGGTTCTTGATAAGCTTGAGAATACACCTGACCGTCGTAAAGCAAGTGGTCAACTGCTCCCAAAGATGCTCAACAATGGCCAATCCAGAAATGAAAATCGAAGTGGATCAACTCCCAGCGTCAGATTCTTTGATGGGGACACCAAATCTGTCTCTGCAGACAGCTCGTCTCGTCAGAGCTCTGATAATGTTGATGGGAATGGTGGTGGGAACAAAAATAAACCTTTTGGAGGTCGATTGGGTTAGAAACTTACAACAAATTTTCGAAATTTAAAAAAAATGCTTCTGTATTGTAAAAGCTCCTATTGGAACAAGAAAACATTCCTCTGGAAATGACTGCGGCCACATTGGATGAGACACAAAACTTGGAACATCCATGAAATCGTCTCCACCCTCAGAGGACGCTCTGTGGATGAACTGAGTGATGCCACAATTTTGGTAATTTTGATTTCAGTTCCGAAAATTAAAGTCTAACTGTCCATGTGATTATAATTGTCGTGTGTACCTCTCTATCTGTAATAATAATAAGTCGAATGCTCGTCCAGCAACAAATTCCAACTTTCCAGTGTCCTGTGACCTCCTTACCGGAGGTTTTCTACCGGTATAAGTTCTATCAGTACTACATGTGTGCTAAATAAAGGTATTCTCGACAACACTGATTGATTCAATATATATTATACTCTCATTTATTATACACTATATATTTGATTGTAAACATTTCTGTTAACAAATTATTGTCTACTCGATTAACTCCTATCTTCCTGCATCTCAACGAAAGAAGTGCAGTCTGCAAATTTACACTGAGCACAGTAATTGAAGTTGTGTTCTACTTAACGGAACTTTGTGGTGCTTAAATAATATGCATTATATATACTTGATAAGAAATCCTACATGTCACGTAACAAACTCAAATAAATAAATATTGTAAAAATTGTGAATGTAATAAAACTGCTAAATGGAAAAGCAAGTCCTTGAGAAATCATTCATTCTCTATTCTTCATGTTCTCTCACCATATAGATCTGCATGTTATTCTGAGCTTCTACTTGTTTGTTAATGTTTTAAATGAAATTTGACGCAAATGGAAAAGTTTTGGGACTGAATACCCCAGGCTTCCCATTGAGAGAACCTGTCTCAAAACATAAATGCGAAGAAGCCATCCATCCAATCCAATCCTTTTGTTGGAGTGAATTGTTTTCAGTTCTTGTGCTCTGTCTGTTAGTTCTCGAATGCCCAAAGTATTTCTGAATTTAGCTCTAAATTAAGAAATCCTTTATATTTCATAATTCTGATCGTCAACTTATAATTAGTATGAAATATTTTACAATAAGATTTCATCTGACACCACTTTACTTTAGTGTCCGACACCAGACTCCATAACCCATGAAAAAGTTGCCCACAGAAAAGACAAACCGAAGAATGTATGAATGTCTTGGTGAATTTTTAATGAAGGTTTACTTCCGTATTCCAAGTAATTCGTTCGAATACACCTACCACTACGCAAAGATGATTAAGATGAATTGCTGATTCATGGAAGTCTCCATCCCAGGAACATGCGAATCAAATTGAACAATGGTGTAGAGTAGACTACTACCTATTGCTACTACCCAACGTATTTTCGCAGCTGGTGAAAGTGTCGTTGAAACTACTGCTACGAGCTCTAGTGAGCTGCTACTTCTGCTCTTGGAGAAACTGCTTCTCCACCAGTAGTGAGGGCAGTCCAAGTGCTGTTCGGATTTTTCTACCTACTATACTGCAACTACTGCAAGTCATTTCACAAACCCATCTCTCTCATCTGTTTGAGTTGAACAAGGCTGAGCTGAGGTATCTGTAAGCAACCTCCATCACACCCGCTGGGCTAAACCATCCAGCGATCAACGATCCAGTTCTGGTTGTCTCATTTCATGATTTCATTGCTGCATACTACATACATACTCTTCTTCAATCGCATGATCCTGAAATCCTTATTATTTATTATGTAAGTTCCTCTCTAAATGCATGATTTCCAACTTCCAACCTTCTCGGCGAATTATTCTGACCAAACAATAATTCTTAACAACTTTCTAGGGTCAGGTTTTCCGAAACATTCCTACTGCAATGGTTTGTGAAGATGACCGACTAAACTAGACAAGCTCCAGCCAGAGCGTCCTTCTTCATCTAACCGAGATAAGAAACTTGTAACCGAGGTGGATTTGTGTCGTCAGTCGTATGATTTAGACCCCCACTGGTCCCTGCACTGCTTCTGGTGAGCTAATGATTTTGTAAGTCAAAATGTATTAACTAGCAAAAAGCCCCACGTAAAGGATTCTCCACAACAAGTCTAGTTTGCGCACTCCTTGAATTACCGTCAACCACCGAGCTGTATCCGTCAACATAGCGAATTCTTGACTTCTTGAGTTCTGGAGTATTCAAGGCTCGTAGGCCCCTTCACGGAGGCTTTTTTGCTAGTGTAGTATATTGCAAGAAGGAATGATGAATTGCATGCGACATTTTTAGGGAGTTGTGTTGTAGAAAAAGCATATCGGATCCAGCATGAGGTAGGAAAGAAACGTGGAGTTGTCCAGCAAGTAACGAAGAGTTTGCGAAGTACTACAACTCTCCGCAACCAGATACTCTCAACAGCAAATGACTAGGAGTGGATGGCGCTTCGAAGACAGTCGTTGCGACAAGGATAACGACGGAACGTTCTCTAAAGAACAAGGTAAGGGGGACTAGCAACGCTTGTGAAGCTACCGATGCGTGGGCAAGGTGCCTTGCTGTAGCGTCCCGGAATCTTCCCAAGGCTATTTCCCTTTACGAAGTGGCGATTTCTCCTCTTGAAAAAACATAAAATTTTGCATGGTGGAGTGAGTTCTATTTCACGAAAATTATCTGTCATGTAATACGAATTATTGTCTGATTGCCTTTTTATTGATAGACTTACCTCCAGAGACACATAGTTACACATGTGTACGCAAGGGAAGTTCCTGACAGGAACGAAGCAGTCAATAATAAGAAAATTCAACATGGGAACTTCCCGTGTTCACGAAAAAACACCGGAAGTTCCCGTGTTGTATTTTCGTATTATTGGATCAAAAAAAAGAGACAAGTTGTTTCCTTATCCTGGGACCGGAATTTGTATCCGAATCCGAGGGCTGTCTCCATCACTATTCCCACCTCAAGAAATGCATGTGCGGTCGCATACTTCCCATCAGTAGTTTTAGTCCCAGTCCCATAACAGTTCTATAACGTTATGGAACTGGACCTAAACCTTGATGAGAAGTTCCTTAGATTCCGGGGCGCGACGGCAAGGCACCTTGCCCAGGCATCGGTAGCTTCACAATCGTTGCTAGCCCCCCTTTCCTTGTTCTTTAGAGGACGTTCCGTCGTTATCATCACCGCAACGACCGTCTTCGAAGCGCCAACCACTCCTTGTCCATCGCTGTTATCTGGTTCCGGAGGGGTTGTAGTACTTTGCCAACTCTTCGTGACCTGCTTGACATCTCTTCGAACTTCTGTCATGAGCTCATGAGAAAATAAAAATCACATCGGTTAAAGGGTTTCTTATCTCGGTTGAATGTAAACACTGATTTCAACTGAACCTTAAAACAGCCGAAGTCACACTAAATCGCAGCATTTAATTCCGGGTTGTTTTTTTGAGTCCATCAACAAGAAACTGCTCTTTTCTTGGGGTACAGTCCCATCCCCGATGATACGTTCTAAAAGAACAACAAAAATAATAATAAATATTAATTAATATAATATTAATTGTAATGACACGAGAGGAATAAGAGAGTAGGTAATCAGTGTGTGCAGTTCACGGTCTGATGAACCCAATTGATTCGAACAGAGTCTGAATGGTATCATACGGGAGTGAGAAAAGGGTTAGTAAATTAATTAAACGAAGAGATGGCTGGCTGGCTGTTGTTTGTGCGTGCTATGCTACTCAGCCTCTGTAGGCTGCAGTCAGTGAGCTAGTGTGAATGTCGAGGTGAAGTAAAACTTGACTGTTGAAACTGAAAGGGGAATCCGACCAAAAAACTCACTTTCATGGACTACTCCTACTATTCTACTATTACACCATCATCAACTACTACAGACCTCAACCCTTTCTCGATCTCTATACTCACCACCACCACCACCACCACCATCACTTCACCAGACCCCCACGATAGCCGTACCAACTTAATCTCCCAACAAATACACCTTCGCCAAGTCTCCCTTCACCCCAAAAGACTTACACCTTAACTTTCCCCTTTAATTCTCACTAAGCTCTCACCTATTTCTCAGAAACTACCACACGACTACATCCTTCCAAACGTCTGCCTTTTATTTACACCATTTCCACCTAGAGCCTAGAACTCCATCATTGGATTATGTCTCAAGTCTCAGAAGAGATGTGAATATCACCCAAACACTTTCAGACATTGCGTATAGACGATCCTTCCTCCCGGAGAAAGTTGATGGGCCCTATAAAACCGGGTAGAAAGTGGGAGAACCATTTCTGGGCCGGAAATGACCACTTCGTCTCTGCATTTCGTGTTGGTACGACCCTGAGTGTCCATGAATGCTGGTGGGTCGGGTGGGGTGGATTTCTTATTCTGTGTGTCTCTCTCTCTCTGCACTTTCCTAAGCCTCGGGAGTCAGCCGGAGAGGGATTGGCAGTGAGGTTCCTCTCTCACTCTCTCCCACATTCGAAATACTTGTTCAAATTTTGAAATCTCCCGCATCTCCTTCTTCCAGCGTGCTCATTCATCGTTTAACCTTTCACCTTTAGCCTTAGGTCGTCTCACGTCCTCAAGTCACATTGTGTTAAATACGAAGTGTATGTGTATGTGTGTCCTACTCAAGTTCCACACTTTGTTTAGCTATCACAGCATCCATACAATTTCATACACTCAACCCATTCAACCTAAAGACTCTTAACTCTCTTTTGCATCTTCTTACGTGGGACTCAGTTCTCAAATGAATTGCTACTAAAAGCATCAAAGTCTCCCACACCAGCAGTCCTTCAAGTGATTTCACCAAATATTCACTTCAAACTACGAGTTTTAAACTCTACGCACCAACTTTCATCAATTCAAATCTTAAAAATAACTAACATATCCCTCATCGCATATTACATATTGCAGTTGAACCCTTACTTTCATATGCAAATTAACTTAAACAGAACTAATTACAAATTCCCAGTTCATCCACTCATACTGAAACTGTGCAGTTATCTAATTGTATTTAAAGTCATCCTCGTTGTTTACGTGTGGAATGGTTGAGTTCGGAGGATAATTTCCTCGTCCACAGGAAGAATTTTGAATGTGCGTGAATTTTTTTTGTGGTGTGACGATGAACGAAGTGAACGAGTCCACATGAAAAAGTGAGTCGTTACGCATGTGGAGAAATGAATGTGGTGTGGAGTCCGAGTGAACAACCTGAGACTTGTTCAAGGTCACTTTATTAATGAGTGGACAAGTGGAGATGCAGGGAAGGGTCCGGGGGAAGGTCAAAAAAGGGTTTGTCTGACTTGTGAAATACAATTTCCAATTCACAGATACCAACAAGCTTCGACGTAGTCGTGTGTGCAAAAAGTTTCGTTCGTCTGAATGGCATTCCCTACTCAACTTTCTTCTTCCCCTGCTTCATGATTATTTCCCCGAATTCGGATCCGTTCGGGGAAGACACCAAAGGGCCAAAGAGAGGATCAATTTCCTCCACGACCCACCACCACCAAAATAATAATAACAATGACGCTTACTGTTCACTTCTGTTCCAAAACTGCTGCATGACATGTCTTGACAGTCTTGAAGAAATGAGACTGACCACCAGAAAATGAGTTCATCTTCATCGTACCAACGAAGGTAAAAAACCAAGAAAAATCAACCAGTGAAAGACAAAGACACGCATTTGAATGTTAAAATTCCACAGAAATGAGTGCGGCTGCTGCAGTAGTTCCCCTTTTGAACCCCACAACCAAATCCAGTAAAAATAGCCTGATCATTGTCGCACCTTCCATTCCTTCCATAGCAATCAAGGAGGCGAAGCAGTTGGTATTGGTCGCAGTTGCTGCTTCCACAAACGCTGTAGCAACCCTCCCCACCAGTAAGCGCACGACAATAGGCCCGTCTAGAAATAAGAAGCCCACCAAAAAACAGCACGCAACCAGCAGTAAGCCTTGCAAGACACCACCGGTTACGGTGAGGAGTTCAAAGTTCATTCAAAAGAGTATTCCAAGGGGCTTGAGTATGAAGACCCATCTTGTTCAGGGGCCTAAAGGTCCTAGTAGTAAAACACCCGTCAACAATGCCCCTTCCTCCTTGAAAGCCCACACGGTATTAGGATCCTGTGGGAGTGTCTTGAAAACAGGAAAGGTGAGCGGAGTCCCACATGGAAGCAGTCGGAGGTGCGAGTCTCCCGATGTCACTGAGGGAATTCGCGTCATTCGAAACAATAAAGGGGGAAGTGACGGGAGCAGCAGCGGAGGCAGTTCCTCCTGCTCAGAACTGGAGGAAGAAGAAGAAGACGACGAAGTAAGAGGTCAAAGACTAGAAGACTCTTCTAGCAGCAGCACAAGTTCCAGTGATGGAACATTCCCAGAATACCCTCCGCAATTGGATTTCATGGGCTCCAACGAGAAGAGCAGCAAGAGACGTACGGATCGATATGATTCTTCGGAGAGTTCTGACAGGTAAATTTAATCTCAGTTATCTTTATCTCATTTCTTCGTCAGTCTCACCACTCACTACATTCTCACTTAAGAAGTACACATATAGACAGATCCATAATATGCACAGTCCATTCCCACCGACTTCGTATCGTTCTATTCCTCTCTCCATTATATTACTTTCCCAACAAGAGAAGCCATTCAATCGATACTCGTCTTTCTATTCACTTTAATTCGCTACCACCTCCATCTCCTCTACCTCGTCAAGTTTTGCAGTGCTGTTCTCATCAAACCGTAAGAATTTACAATCCAGAGCCTCATGTTAACTTCGAAATACCACCGAAACGCTACCGCAGAATACATAAAGACTTTAAGACATTTTGACGACTGTGAGTAACGTGTAAGTTGCCCACGCATGTTACTTATTGTTAGTGACGCAGGAAGGACGGCGGAGATGCAAATGAATGCATTCCACTTTTTTACTAGAAGACGGAGAGAAAAAGAACTCTCTCGGGTCTATCAAACCCCCAGCAACTTCTTAGCAAGAGTCTTCGTATCCTCCTCAGTCTCTCTACTTCTTTACTCTCAACATAAGAAGAGTCCTGGCAATCTGGTTTTTTAAACTTTAAATCTAGTCCCATTATTGCAAACAGTCCCTGCACACACACATACACATACACAAAGCTTAATATCTTATAGTCCATTCTCATACTCTCGACCGAGCTTCTCCCAAAAGTTCTTCTCCAACAATGCTCATCATCACCAGAATAATTCTCCCTTATGTTCTTCCACCACCACCAATCTTACAGAGTTACTTTTTCTCCCAGCCAACAACCAACCATCATCATCATCATCTCCAATAAGAGAACAGCATTTCATCCTTCTAATTACGAACCTCTCTTCTTCTTCCTTTCTTCTTCTACTTTTGACTTCTGAATTCATTCGCTTCTTCACCCTGGGAACAGTTGAGCACAGCATCTGTTCACTCGGACTAAACCTAATTCTGTCTTCATTTACGCACGGCTCATAGTCCATTCACCAAAGTATTAGTTAAACTAAATGCATTTAAACTTAGAGAAAACCATTAGATATTCCCCCTTTCAATAGTATGATCACTATTTTGACGCAATCCACCTCTTTATCCTACTAACTGAGTGACTCCCTCAACAAGAGGTTCATCCAGGTCTTATCATTCCATGATGAATACGTCGACTTTCAGATAACATGAAAGAAGAGTCAGTGAATTGTGCAATCGTGCACGGTTCATACACTACACATACACACTCAGTTAAACGGTATACTTTATAATATGCAAGTATTCAAGTTAAGGATCATCGAGTTATGCTCAAAAGTTTCAAGTAATGCACCCTGACTCAATCCACAATCAATCAAGTGGTACATAATCTTCCATCCTCTTCAATGTCCACGCATAACTGTTAGCGCTGTGGTTCACTCAGACAAAATGAATGTATAAGACTGCCAGAGCTGTTGACAAGAACTCTCCATATAGACCCATACATTAACATACTATTGATACGCAGACTTAGGCTACTCCAGACATAATAAAGCTCAATTATATCCCTCAGTCTCAAGCCACATCGCTCTTTACCATATATGATATGCAACGAATGTGTGAAATGAGATTAAAGAATAAAAATGACGATTCACGAGTGACTAGACTACTGAAAAGCTACGTAAGCCACAATCGAGAAAAACAATGAGGCTTCCGTGGAAGTAGAATGAATCAAGACTAGCACTACAAAACTTACGAAGAAAAATGGCATCATTCACCTTTTACTTTGCTAATCCTGAGTAATTCTTCCTCTCCTACTTTTGCAGGAAAGGAACCTGATTTTTTCTTAATCTTGAAACACACATCACAGTATGAGAAACTAAACAGGCAACGTGCCAGGGTGAAAGGAGAACCAGAAACAGTGCAAGAATTAATGAGTAATGAGTAAAAATAAAAAATAGAAACCTCCTGTTGCACTTTCTACGAGAGGAAAGACTAATAAATAAACTACATCTCTCAGCCTGAAGACACACTCTCGTTCATTTTGTTGTTGATAGTAAAACTACAATTAAACCTAAGTTAATTTTACGAGCCGTGAAATCATAAAACTACTTTATTGCTGTTGACAATCGTATATCGAGCAGTAAGAAGAGAAAAAGTATCTGTTTCATTCAAATTTATTTATTCTCTACTCTACATACTGAAACAAATTCAAGTGAGTTTTAATGATGACTTAATTATGGGAACATCACTATATCATTGGACTAACCATATCATATCAGTATAATTAATGTATAGTGTAGAGGAAGAATTTCGGATAACTGAAAGAAATTTGGCTGTCCAAGTGTCGAATGACTAGTTTACGTTATTCAGGGTGATTTCAATTTATTGTAGTCCATTTACACATGCAATTAAAACATCGTAAATCCCACACCTTAAACTCACGCCGAACTAATTGCAACCTGCTACAGATATTAGATTTTTGCAAACGACTCTTTACCAATTTTACGATGAATAAATAAAACGATAATATTTGCAACAAATTAATTGCACTTTAGACGTCATTTCTTATACATATCTCTAAATATGAATGCATTGCAACTTGAATAAATGTCCCCAACAGTAAAAGACTGACTTGTTCGGCTACAAATTTAACAATTCGTATGCTTAAAAAGATTTGCATGGATTCTATTCAGTAGTCAGACAATTAAGTGCTTGTGAGCCTCTGACATTGGACGAACAATGAACATGATTGTCGACTCTCGAGAGTCATTTTGGCATTGAATGAAATGAAACGAAATAGCACTGTGTGTGTGCATAGCCGAAATGACATGCACATGCAGAAGATAGATATCTGATCCTATCTTCAAATGACCACATAACACGATATTCTCATTACCATCCTTACGCATCGCCATTAAAACTATCGATAGCTTTCACATCAAATTACTCAAGATTATTTGCTCCTTTCCGCCACTCGTAAGGCAAACACATATCATATTTCATACTTGTGTTGTCTGTTTTCGTTAAGTCTGTATTTAAATTACTATTATATTTATTGTGAAGTGTATCCAACTGCCACTATCGCGTACTGCGTATGTGTGCTGAATTTAATGTTATATATATAATCTGTCAATTTCTTATCTCCTTGCACACTTTTCCACGAGGTGTCAAATCATTTAATAGCATCCGGTCGGATTTGAATAAACTCACTGTCAGTCATCACCGCGCATTTAATCATCCCTCTCGTACAATATTTCTACGTCAGAATCAATTGCATTTAATTAGAAATTCCGACCCGAAGAAGAGCCAATGGGATTTTCCGTAAAATAATGAACACAGAAAAGGTAATTGTTCCTAAGACTTTGACTTATAATGACGGCGAGTGTTATCCTGATGAATGAACTTTTACTTTTGAGGTTAAGTACACAAGCAAATATTTATTTGTGTGTGCTAATTCCTCATCTTCATGGGAAGGTATAATATATCCCAACTTTTGACTGAGAGTATCATGTGCATCATCATTCACATCCTTTTAAGCAATTCTAAATTCGTTTGTCGCGTGAATGACATTTTAAACCTTTTGATGGTCTATTAGACTACATAAAAGCAGACAATTATCCTCCTCTTTTGTGCAAACTTCCACACTACTCACAATATACATTCTACGGATTTTATGCAAAATCCTGCACACACAAACACACACCTGCCATTTCCTCTGCGTCAAGTAATTGTTTCTTTGTCCTTGGTATACTCTGTAGTAGTGGTCGTGGTAGTTGGTGGTGGCCGGAAATGGTGCCTACTTCAGTCGAACCAAACCACAGTTTGCAAAAATCTTCCAGGAACACGAGAAATACTTATCTTACTTTCCATCACAGTGGCAACCATCTCTGAGAATACCCACCAGATTACAACTTATGCCTTGCATGAACTGAGAGACTGCAGGAAAACTAATTAGAACTTCTTCTTTGGACTATAATAACGCTGCGAACGAGAACAAGTTAATAGTTAATCTGAATCTGGCTCCTACACTCTTTCAACTTTTAACAACAATAAGTAATGTGTGCAATCATAGTCTTTCTCAATCCAGCAAGATTTTAATCAACCGCAGTCTTCGTTTCAAATAACCACTTTGGATAGCCTCACCTCGATTTAAATATAGGTTTGCTCTCAGATTCACATCCACCAATTGATGATTCCTTAATTCATCTCCTCTTAATTCTCTTGTTAAAAGAAAGCCGCATTATCCAGCGTCTCAAAAATCTATCCTCTCACTTGCATTTGCATAATAAACTGAGTGAGACTGTGTTTATATTTATAATAATATATACATATGTGCTACTGTTCAGTCTTCTATGCGATTAACTTGCAGAATTCGAACATACAGCAGACTGTGTCCCAACTGGATTAATTAAACTACATACAAGTTGCATTCTGTTGCCCACGACCCGTTGCCATTGCAAAGCAAACTTCATGCACCGAACTGGGAAAGACACAACTTTTTAACTTTTTACTTCCACTTCCCAATCATTCTACACAAATTTTTTTCTCAGATGGAGTGATTTGTGTGCAGGAAATTATACGTCTACTTCTCAACAGCCTACCCCTTTCATCTTCACCACCACCATTCACCATGCTTTATCTCATCTCAACCACTAATCAGTGCTTAACAAATTGCTAATTACATTTTTAACTGTTTAAAATTTACGACCTATAAAGTATAAAGTACACCTTAACTTCCTTAGTAAGAGGTTATAACAAGGTGTGAATTACCACCAAGTCTTTTACATTTTTACTTCCATCCTAACTCACGCCGCATTCCCTTAACATGGTAATGTTTCCATGCGTCAGTATTATCATGTTCTTAAATATTAAGAATGTAATCTTTTGGCTTCGATTAAATCTCATCATCTCCTTCCAATATGTTGATTATCCGATAATCAAGAAACTAGCGTCCGTGAGATAAATTAAACCACGTTATAATGCTTTGAAACCAAAAATAAAATAATTACCTCACTTGTATCCAGTTTGTCACCAACTGTGTGGGTGTGGCAGTATAGGGAGGCACACGAGATGTAACTCGGCTACCCAAGATAAATATTTTAATTACTTTAAGATAGTCTGATGCTCTTATAAAATATGTCTGCTCACTCCAAGACGCTGGACACTTCTGACCATGCCTCCTCCTTCACCTAACCCTTCTCCTCGCCTCCGCTCCTAAAACGAAGAAATACCCGCAAGGAGGCTACCATGCTGCGTGCGTGCGGGCTCTTGTTTTTTTGTATTTACACAACCTATTCGGGGCACTGGGAGACACTTATGCTCCTGCATTCCTTCTTTCTCATTATATACTCAT
The DNA here is from genome assembly GCA_034696625.1 of Isotomurus palustris. Taxonomy (NCBI): domain Eukaryota; kingdom Metazoa; phylum Arthropoda; class Collembola; order Entomobryomorpha; family Isotomidae; genus Isotomurus; species Isotomurus palustris. The sequence continues at coordinate 126,380 of JAQGAD010000015.1, read as the reverse complement.
TGCTAACAATTAAGAGGGTACAAATGCATGTACTACTTACTAACTTACTACTTATAGTATGACTCAACTAATAAATATACATATCAACATATAAAAAAATGACGCCGATAGTTCGAAGAAGGTTAGGTGGTCAACAGCAGAAATCAGAGAGCTTCGGCTGACTTAACTAACATGTAAACGGGCTGCATTAAACTTTCAAGTTCATCGTCCTTCTCAATCAACAATGAAAGAGCCACCGCAACACTGCAAATGAATAACCATCTTCAGGAGCAGACAACAAAACTTACTTTTCCTTAAGATATTACCCCACATACAGACACAAGCTTACCCCCACTGACTGCAGACTACCCTCACCGCACATCAAGCATAGGTCTTTCTATCATTCATGTATGAATCACTGATGGTGACTCTACGCTATTTACAACAAACTACCCACGAAGAAACATATTATTATTCGCGTAATATACCTCTTTAATACCTTCTGCTTCCACAACTCACAATTTACGAAATAGCAAACAGAAAAGCTTATTATTAAACACCAAATTTCACCACACGAAAGTTTCTTCATCTCCGAGAGTTTCCTCGAAACTCCCTGGAATATTTCTTGAATGTATAATTGAATACTGAGACACCAGGACAGGCTGCATAAGTTCATCACAGCTAAGCTTCACAGCTGAGCTTTTAGTCATACATGAATTATATACCTTTGATAACGCTCCACTTAAATACCCTTCATCCGCTTCGCCTAGTATTCTACGGTCTTTCCTTCCACAAAGGAACTTACAAGGTAGTTTGCTCTGTCTCATTCTGAGCTTAGCACATTAAAATATTCATCAGCTAGACAGATAGGCTACTATACTACTACTATTGTAGTCTGCATAAAGAGCAAGAGCACACTAACACACACCATCTTTATTGATCCATCGATTTACACAAAAAAGAAAGAAGCAGAAAGTTAACTAACACACACAACAGTTTACATTTAGAATTTCAGGGTTTCTCCTCCATCCTAAAAGCCATTCAGGTAGACTTTCGTCAATTAAAAGTTTATTGTGAGTGTACGGAGGAGAAGAGCTAAATTAAAACAGCAAATAAATTGTGTAGACTATGCATGGCTAACAGCAATCATATATTACAGCATGCAACTCCAGCATGCCAATAAGAACACACTGCACTTGTGTTACTGTTTGCAAGGATGTGCTTACTTACTACCATATTCTGATATGTTCACAAACTGCTGTATAGGTGCGTGCAGTCGAAAGATGCGTTGTTCCCTAACACCGTGAATTACGCAATAAAGGCGGAGGAACAAGGAAGGAACGTGCCAAGCCAAACAACTTCTAAAATCAATAATTTCCACCCTAACTAAATCCATATAGATATCTGTATATGCAATATGCATCCGTCCCTGCAACTTGCAACAGTAAAAATGTTTATGCAAAGCATACCGACAGAACTACACAACCTACAAACTACAAACTGTACACACACCCAAAAGACACTTTGCACTACAAGACGTCTTTTTAAAGACACTTGAGATGAGTAGATTACATTTCATACCAGAATCTACTTTTCTGCCTACCATTCGGCTCCTCATTTCCTCCCATTGAACACAACTCAATTACGAGACAGTTCTTCAAAATTTCCAATTCCTTTCCTTCCTTTCTCTCTTCTACTTTTGAAACAACTTCCTTTCCCAATAAAATGGGTTGAAGGCGGAGTTGAACAAGGTAAACCTCTCGTACCATCCGCACGTAGACCAAGACGGATGTTTCTACAAAGATAAGCAACTGCAATAATCCCAGGCTATTCTCTCCTTATGCCATTAAGACTACCCCTGGTTGGATCTCTCCTTAAGAAAGAAGTAAATGAAATTCCCCGATAAAAGAGTACGCACAGATATAAAGAGAAATATCTCTCTCGTCCTTCTTCCATTCTCAGTTTCATCTGAGTGGTAATCATGGACTAAGTTGTCTCCTCAACGAAGAATTGCTTTCCTTATTGGTCCTGACAGTATCCGATGCACTCTCCTCCACTTGATGGACACATCTCACTCTCTCACACAAATCAATCTCTTTTCTATTTGGACATTCCATTTCAACAGTCAACTTGAGGTTATCCTATGGGGAAATTTTGGTAAAAGGGAGAAAGCGCACTTCTCAAACAACACAACGTCATCTTTATAAATAAAAGTATATACCTCCTGTTGCTTTCACCAAACTCAATTCATCCATCCATTCATTTTCCATCCTCATCACAACTTTTTCCATTCCTGTCCCCTCACAACTTTTTTTCATTTAGTTAAGAAGACATCCTTCCCCGTTCTTAACTTAATCTTTCTCATCCTTGACCAATCTACATCCTCTCAAGCCCCGAACATCAATAATAGATAAGCCTTAATCTCTTAATAAAAAATTCTTGCTCAAGATTGAAAAAAGATTAGGTTAAAGTTCGCATTTTATTTTGAAGGAAAGGGTTTTGATTCAATGAGTAAATGTCACATTAAACTTCAACTCTAGAGTTCCCCTCTCTCTCTCTCTCTCTCTCTCTCTCTCTCTGAGAGTTTTTATCCAAAATATTTATCATCTCAAAAGTCTCAGCTTTCCCTTCCTTTCCCTCTTGTGATGCGGCGAGGAGGACGCTTTTTACTACTTAAACGGTGTCGATGTGAAGTAGTAAAAGTAAAAAGGGGAGAGACTTTCAAAGGAAAGCATCACACTCACAACAACCAACAAGGGAAGGTGTCACCGTCACCTTCCGTAGAGAAAGCTCCGTCATCACTAAATCCCAACCTGTCTTAATTAGGGATTACTTCGTTTTGTAAGCTGATTGTTACTCTCTTATGACTTATATAACTCCTCATGGTAAAAATAATCCTCAACAAATCTCCTTAAAAGAAACACTGAATGCATAAAGTGACTCTTCCTCCACTTTAAATCTTTTACGTCAACTCTTTAATTACTTTCTAATTCCCACGCATCCATTACTCAAATCCCAATTGCATTCGCTCACTGCGTGACAAAACATTAAATCACTTCATTCCTACACTCATTTTTACCCCTTCACTATATACAACAGAGTCTTCATAAATTCTACAAGAACAACCTACCCAGCAACATACTTTTGAACATTAAAACAAACCTTTGATAAGGTTTCCATGCAATAATCTCATTCACTTTAACCAATTGGTTTCTATCATCATTCATAAGTACAATGTTAAAATACAATATTTGTTTTGTTTCTTTCCAGGTAAGTATAAGTGCTGTTCACTTCCTCCAAAGAGTTAGAGTGATTTCCAGCGCATAAAACTGCTACCTCTCTCACTCAACTGTGAACTGCCAGTTAAGACCGAAACTTTCAAGAGTTTCACTCTCTTTTTTATGCTTGCTTTCTTCCTTTTAAGCTTCCACTTCCTAGAGTGTCCTCCTTAATGCTAATGGATCGGTCTCCATTTGGGAGAATTGTTGTGGGTGGACAACGGACAGGTGATAGGACAGATGGGTATCTCGGTGACATTATTATTGACTTGTAATTACCATCGTCCTGGTTACTTTCTCTGTACCAAACCAACAACTACCGTCAATTTGTTCCCCTCTGTATCATGCACGATCGCTACACAACCTTACCCATCAATTACACTAATTGTCTTCTATTACTCACCCCCACAGAATATAAGAACCACAGTCCATTCTACCAAAACGCGTTTTTCTCCCGTCTCACCGACAACCGACAACCCACGGCTACAAAAATAAGCAGATTTTTTTCGTCTCCTCCTTTCCCCGAATTACTTCTGATTGCATGCATTCACTTAATTACTAATTCCATAAACTACCCGTGATCCCAGATGATACGATTACATATCTCATACACACTATTATACCTGCAACCTGTCAGACATCAGACTTTGTATTCGTGTCCTCAGCTCTGCGCCCTTTCAACCTTTTCTCCGTAAATAATTCCCTAGAAGAAAACCCCCAGAATGGCTACTAGTCACATAATGCACGCATTAAAAAGGAAATGCCACTAAATATTTGAATCCAGCCTGTACACAATCTTTCATCCTTGTTTACTACTCTTCTGTTGACTTCTTTTAATAGCGTGTCAAGTTGTGAAAAGGATAATAAAAAAGTTAGCCAGAATTACAACAACTCCTGCTACATACCTACATTCATAAAAGAGTTCACGAAGACCTCAGACGGAATTCAGTTGCATGCAAACCCTCGACAAAGCACAAAGTTATGTAGGACGCTGCGTAAGACGAAAGACGAAATACTGAGACATGCAGTGTCAGTCAGTCAGCACCACCGCAAAGGTTTACCAGGTTTAGCAGCACACAAACACACTTCATTCTTCAGTTCGTCTCCACACGCTCAGCAACTTTCAGATGAATTTTAAAAAGCATCTCCAACCGGAAATAAACTTCCTAAGTAGTTATGTTTTACTGATGTAGAATGGTGATACGATACACGTGTATTAGCGGATGTGATCAATCTTTTTAACAAACAGCTCCTTTCAACTAACTTATCACCCCATTGTTGGCTACTCCCACTCACTTGTCGGCCTACAACCTTCAACAACAGAAGCTCCACACTAAAAACTGTTGTCATCTCGTAATAAATTCCCAGGAATCATTTCTCTCACCTTTCTTCTCTCTATTCCTTTTCATTCGTCCCGATTTCTTCATCATCAACATTTTTGACGCACAACTATATACCCACAGCTTTTCCATCCCCACAAGGTGACACTGAAATCATGAAATCTCTACGTATTTCTTCCTCAGGAACTTTCCAAGTTTTTCGTTGTTCCTTGGACTTCCAGTAGCCCACACAAATTTCATTGGAGAGTATTAAATGACCAACCAAACACATTTCATGTTCATCATCATCCATCAGGGAAAGAAACAAATCCCAACCGACCTTTCTTTTCCATACTTTTCATATCGTGTTACTTGGAGTACTTGGAAACACCAACTAGCAAACTACCTACTCTCTTCTTGTCTTTGCCCATCACCGACTTATATCAAGGGATTACACATATCAAATTTCAAACCCAATCAGTTTATCCATCCAACCTTAACTTGGCCCAATCTATAAGTACGCTGCTGGAGTTACACTGTAAGGAAACAAAATACATAGGCAAATTACAATCTCTCTCTCAGTCTCTCTTACTCATACTTTATGAATTTCAAAAGTCAGTAAGTTTATCTGGAGTTAAAAGTTCAGACTTGCCAGCAACAAGGTGGGCTTCCAACTTATATGGGAGAGTGCTCAGAATATTAACACCCTGAGCAGAAGGGTTAACAGTTATTTTCCAAAGAAGATCAAGGGTTAGCTTGAAATGTCATTGGGAAACTACTTTTTCCCTTCTGAGATGAGAAATAAAGCTTCATTTCCTAATCTCGAGCCCAACGCCGAATAGGCCCTGCTGAATGTAGAATGTGAAGGAAATGCAATAAAAGCGAATGAAGGGCCAATCTCATTAGTTTTAAGCTGAGGAAGTGTGTTAACACAATTAAGGAATAGTGAAGTAGTAGAAATAGCTGCTGATCATATTGAAGGAAGGTTATGCAATAGGAGTGCACATGTTGGAAGACAAAGTGAGTACGTGACCACCACCGGGGTGTAGGGTTCCCTTTAAATCCCAGTGATGAATGGATGCTACCACCCCGATCACAAAAAACGCTCTCCGGTTTTTATCCTCCAGAAGACTCTCTCTCTCTCTCATATGGACATATTATCAACTCACTCGCTATGTGAGGCTGTAGGGAGTCCGTCGAACAAAAGGTTCAGAAATCTCCCCTTCAAGAACAAATCTCATGCTCCGAGTGGCGTACCCCCTCCTTTAGCACTTGCCACCACCACCACCACCACCACCACCACCACCAATCTTCTTTTCCTCCTTGAGAAAGTAAACGACGAGTAGATACTTACTTAGGCAAGATGAACCAAGAGGAATTCATTCCTCCATTTAATGTCATTCGCGATCACGGAACCATGAGACAACCAATCCCTTCATCATTCAACATTCATTAAATTACTCAAAAATTCTGAAAAGATTTCTCACAAGACGATCAGGTTTCGTCGCAGCTTAAGCTCTCAGGTTTTACTGCATGGGAATGTGTAGGAAAAGGCCTCAGAGGAGTCCCGGACACACCTCACAATAAGACATGTTCCCTAGAAATCCCAACATCCATGAGGAAGCTGATTGCAAAGCTTTATGATACATTTTGGTTAGACCGGATGTATAAATCAAGAGTGTGTACAATAGCTCATCAGATGATCGGTCATCTGGCTTGATTTCCTTATCTTATGGAAGAGAGTAGAGGAGAGGCTTATCAAAATCTTTGAAGAAGAACGCCACTGGTGAACTGGAATGATAAGGACAGTGGTTTCGAGAGACCCGTGCCTTGGTCCATTAACCATGAGACGGGGAGGCAATCCCTCTGGCATCCATCCCTTCCCTTCAGCTAGTTTGTAGTTTTTGGTTTCTCGTTGTCTCGTACTACTAAAAGTAGTAACCCTCTGGTGGAAGGAAGGAAGCAGAGAGTCATCCAGAGAGACCCTTCGTACAACTGCATTTCCTATGGCCTTAATGAGGACGATACTGGCGATGAGATGAGAGGCATCCTCACAGACAAAACCTTAAAGACACCCTAAGAGTAGTGAACAGTAGAAGAGCAGTCAAGTCCCGCAGACCTTCACACAGTTTAAACGGAGGAGCTTTAAAGTATCGTCAGGAAAGAATGGTAAGGATAGAGAGGAAGGAGGTTTCGAAAGAAAATAAGCAGCAGCCCTTTGAGAATCTCTAATTCTGTATGGTATGCATGTGCCATGTTCGCTGTAGTTGCACCCCATCGACGATCATCATCAAAGTCCAACCCCATCCAAACCGAGAATCGTCGAGTTCACATTTCTTGCTCCAGAATTCAGGCAGAATCAGTTGTTCTCATTGAGCCATCCGTGTCAGTGTCACTTTAGTTTAGGCTCTCCCAGCCTTATCACTAACTACTAACTAACCCTCATCAGTAGTAACACACAGCCGCAGAGTAAAAAAGTAAAAAGTACCATTCCTCTGACCTCAAATTCCACTGACACTGACACTGGACACTCCAAACTGCAGCAACTTAACTTACACACACACACACACACTTTATCTCATCAGGTTATTCATTATTCCTTCCTGGACTCATAAATGTGGATCCTCATTATCATCTCTTCCACCGCTCGCTAGCATCTCCGACTTACTCTCTTTCAAGTGAATTTGTGATATCTCCAAATAAGTTAAGTTATCAATTAAGATTGAGAAAAATTTAGTCACTCTCAATCGCCTCCCTATCATCGTTAGCTCAAGCAACATAAGTTACTATAAGTATTAAGTGTACAGTGAGCAAGTGATAAATATTGTCAATGAATCAAAATTACGGATTTGTTTTTCAAAACAGTTTTTATTTGATTCCTACTTTTGGACCTATTTTCAAGTAAGTCTGAAGTTGTTTTCTCCTCTACAGTTTACACAAAGAGACTTTCAAATGAATCTTAGCTCTCTCACTTCTATAATCTATTGCGATAGCCTTTCACTGTACACATATCTCTTATCTCTATCTTCCTTTTGAAACTAAATCTAGAACTCATAGTGATAACTAATACTGCTAATTGTACGAGATATGTGGGTAAATAAGGGTGCGTTTCATGTGTCAATGCATAGTACTATAATTTTTACTAGTATGAGTGCATGCGTAGCCGGGACCCTATTAAGTACACAGCCAGATTCATCTCTCATGAGCTCGTAACAAAGCCCAATGACAAAAATGTAATTCTAGCTGCAAGTGAATCATTAAGTATTATGAAGTATCCTTTAGTATCATATTACCAAATACTAAAAATGCATTCTTTCTGTAGTAACCAGTGCAGCATACCATAAATACGCATTACTCGTTTTTACTCTCTCTTCATTTCTCATGCTAATGACAAGTAAAAAGGATGACAAACTATGAAGCCTGGAAAAAAGTTAATTGCACACTTATGAATGGCCTGCAAAGGAAATGTGTACGTATGGATAAACAGATTCACTGTAGTAATTTCTGTCGCTTAGTGTTTCTCTTCACTGCTGACTAAAAGTGACTCTACAATAGTGAATCTTGATAATTTTCCTCACGCATCTCTCTTAACTTACATTACACAACAAACGTATTAAACTGACAGTTCCACATTCACTAAATGTACTTGAAGAATTCGGTCGATTTCTATTGTAAAATGTAAAGTGCACCCATGCACGCATTCATGGGAATCATGGGATAAAGTGTACCAAGTATAAAGGAAGGCAAAGCAGTGAAAACTGTGTGTATATAGTTAGTCAAGTAATCCATTTTGAATCGCTCGAAGGTCTTTACTGCTGAACTCCATTTCTTCATTCTTGTCCCTCCACGTTTCGAGCATTAAGCCATCACGAAGCAAATGGAACCATTTGGAGTCTGAACTCTGAAGTGACTAAATTCCTCCAGAAATTCGAAAAATATTTAAGTGTCAAGTACGTGGTGAAATACATAATAGCAATGGAGTCTGAGCCACCATAGTCAGTTTCCAATGGTATGGTATTTACATCCATTCATAAAAGGATACATTAAGCTATAGGTTTATTTAACCCAGAAGTGTCAAGTGGGACATATACAAGTGATTTAGGAGTAATTAAGGCTCACTCAAACTTCTTCAAGAAGACCTTTCCTTGATTATCTTTTCACAGGTCGTGTCACTATGTTCACGCACCACAGTCTACCCTTAAGGCAACTTCTTTATTACACAGGGTCACCCACAAAAACAACCAATTAAGTATCCTCAGCTATCTAAAACTCAGCTATTTCATCCTTCTTCGTTTTTGGAAATTGAATTATTATTCAAGTAAGCATCATAACTATTCAAGTCAGTATTTCTGAGCATTTCAACATATATATTTTAATATTTCTTTGGCTCAAGCCAACATAAACACACTAAACAACCTTAGCGAATCTCATGTCTTGTATCTGAAGACTTTGAACTGTGAAGTGCTACAGTTCTAGTAACACACACAGATCGGCCTTGTGTGATTCTCAGTGTGAGTCTGTTAGCAGATTGAATCACTCGAAAGAAATGGCAAAGAAAGTTAAGCGTGTACTCAACAACTCAGCCACTGCGAGAGCAAATAGACACACCAATGCCAATTATATTTATGTGTGGTGTCTGAATTGAAATCGAGACTGACAGTGGTGGTTTTAATAGCTTAACTTTCGGTTTGCACAACCTCAGTCATTCAATTCATTCGCTATAAGTCTATAATAATATTTTGGCAACCGTTTCCTCCAAACTTCCACCTTCACATTTCTCCGTCTGCTCCACAAAACTTTACCCCCGTTTCATCCAATTCAATTATCTAAAACTTAGAATTACTTAAAATAGAATCCACATTATAAACAAATACAGACTCACTTAGGAAGCAATATCGTCACCAATTTAATCCCAAGACTTTTAAGATTATGTAATGTGAAGGATTGCACGTGGAAAGAAAAATGGGCTACTCGTCTTTCTTCATACCTCTCCAGTCCATCAGACATCAGATGAATCTTTTTTCTACACATATTTCCATCCACTCCAAACTCACACATATAGATATATATATATATTATTATCTCTCCACATAAATCGACTCAAGATTTTCCCCACTAGCCATCCAACGAGCCTTCCAATCCTCAAAAAACCAACCTACCAAACCAACCACCACACTGCATTATATATATCTCTCTCCTTCGCTGTCTTTATATCTAAAAGAACTTTACCTGCAAACACACCATCACCTAACCTTTCCCTACTAGTCCCTACACCAAAGACAAACTTCTTACCACTTACCACTTACCTTCAAGATTTCTCCCAACTTCTCCTCCTTCTCTCAAAACCCTTCTACTAGTCTCTCCTTATCCCTTTCGAAACCAATATCTAACAAGCAGAAAAGTAATAAGGATCATTTAATAATACAAAAAATAGAAACACCTTATCTTCTTGTCAAAAGTCAAAACCGATAAGCCAAGGAGAGAGAGATTACTAAATTGTGCGTATGGAAAGAGCAATAACCGAGCATCATCATTTTTTTCATCCAGGAGCAGCATAATAATATTATCCACACATTTACACGACTCAGCCAACATTAAAAAACAGCATAAACGCACCAAGCATAAATATGTCTTGGAGTAAAAAATGTACCCAGGGAACAAGCTATTTCACTTCAACAATGATAATGATACACACACACACATATTTAACATTCGTACTTACAGAATATCCCGAAAGAAACAAATATAGCAAGTGTGTGTCTCTTCGCTTAATACTTTAATAGTCATCGCATCGCATACAATCCGCGTAGCCTACCTCCTGCAATACTTCTTCTTCAAAGACAAATTCAAATATAAATCTTCAATTCATTCACATTTTTATGAAGTCGTAAATTATCCATAGTTTTATTTCTAACGCAATACTCTTAACAACTACTCACTCAGTCACCCTCACTTTTCACTTGTGCAAAACTGGTTCCTTCTCTTCGTAAGACTCGCATCCCTAAGCTTCATTATAAAATAATATATACACACCACAGGTTACAAAGCCCTCTCTTCTTCTTCTTCTTCCAGCATCACACTATACACATACAAATACTTTTCATTCATTTACTAAACAACATGCTGTCTAGTCATTACACATTACATCGCCAAAAACATTTTGCAAATTACACAATACCTCACGAAGGTATGGGTAACCGAGCAAAAGCAGTTTGCAAAAGAAAGGGCCATACTTCATGCAACAATTTAATCATTCCTTCTTCCTCGGATGTCTCAAACAAAGTTTAATGAAACTTTATATCCATCTCAGATTAAATCTACCTTTACTACTGAAAGAAGCCCTAATCTGTAGCCTTCCCTATTTTCACTCCTTCAACTTTTTAACGGACTTGTCCCGTACTAAAACTTTAATGGAATAATCTCCAATCTACACCATTTCCATGCACACACCTTAAGTATTATAACTTACTTTTGACTGAAGACAATTCAAGAGAAAAGTTTCTTTCAAGCAAATCACGAGCAAGACAATTGACACAAAAGCAATAATATGTAATGAGCCTGCAGTTCATCCATCCAGGTCCAAACTTAGTTTGCGAGTGTGCATAAATGCAGAAGACACTAAGAGAGTTCCTCCAGAGTTGAATGCAACAATAATAGTTAGTGTCGAGGAGCAGTAGGGAATAAGAATCATTACGAAATAGAGAGACAGGGTCGGTCGTCGTTCTTCAAAAGTTCACAACGCTGCAAACCAAACTGTGGTATCCTCTAGTTCTTCTTCTAAAAGGAACTTGTGAGATGCAATAGATGGAGAGACAGAGTTTTTGGATTCATTCCTATGTAATAATGTTCCTTCGCTCGAGAATACCGGTTTCTCTCCTCTCCTAAACTTCTAAGCCGTCTCCACACATTTTCCTTCCACAAAAAATTACATACTAAACTACCAACTGGAAATATTCCTCAAGGGTTTTTGTCTGCAACACACTATGCAAATATTTCGGTATCCACACAGAAATACCCCATTTCTTTGGTAAATCCAACACTACCTTTGCTACAAAATCGTATTATTTGCAATAGCTTTGATGACCATCCCTTTGAGGGTCTCCTGTCTCTCATCTCTCTACTTCCTCAGGGTAAATTGATAATGCGATATGTCAATAATTGATGGGCAGTCCAGAAGACCAAAGATCTGAGTCTTGACTTATTCTCTCTCCTCTGGCATCTTGTTAAGTAAAGAAAGAAAAGCAAGGGACCGAGGAAATCTGATGATCTGTTGAGTCCGTCGTAAAAATAATATTTGTGGATGCTCCTTCCACCACTTCCAACTGAGCATCTTCTTCATCCCTCAGAGTGCCTCAATGAAATAATACACAGGCTATGCAACACAACCTATACCCAAACCTACTCCTGCTGATACTCGAAGGGGCGTTTCAAAAAGGTTCTTTTATCCGTTTCACCAACACTAAAGTTGTTGAGATTGTGCGCAACTAGCGCAGCAAGGGAAATGAAAGTCTCCTGAATTTAGACAAGAAAGTTACCCTGTCACCACAACTGCCAGCGTGAGATGAAATCAACCAAACTTTGTATCCGAAATCCCAGCGATGTGATACACACACACACAGTTCCTCCATAAAAGCCTCTCCACTATTAATGAATGACAATCAAATGCACCAATCTTGTCATTTCGCAAGCATTTTCACAGTCACACTAAGGGTTCACACTTACATTCCCTGTTTAAAATCCAATAACTTATTCTATCAGTTTGCCAAGTGGAAATAATTCGATTCCAACTCATGTTCACTCAAAATAATTTCAACATTTCTTTGTGCAGCATTCTAAACACATTTCACATTATTGCTCCTGAGCTTGACAGCATCTATTCCAGTCTGTGCAGAGACATGTTTCGAGAGAATGTGAAAAAAAGTCTCCACAATGCATCTGAAGGATTCTAAAGATATTGCCACGTAGTATCAAAAAGCATCACAAAACAGAAATAAGCCAGACACTTGCAACTCGGAGGAAGTTAAAGTCGTTAAAATCATAAAAAGTCCTTAATTTTACAACCGAGCCCTTGACTCTTTTCTTCAAATTTTTTCCAGCCCTAAAGCATTTTGATGTCCTATTTATTAACCAATTTCGTTGTATATATCATTTTTTTGGGGACCGTTTAACACTGACCAGACAATTGAGGTTGTTAAATAGGCTAGATGGAAACACTAACGGTCGGCAATCTATTATTTTGTGGCTTCAACTTCACTTTAGCTTGAACATGTAATACGGTAGGAATTTCATATGCGTCGTTTTTAAAATCTCAGACTGGAGACAAAATATTAATAAATGCCCGCATGGTGAGATTAACAACTACCGAGTGTTATTTTCGCATTTGTCAATAGAAATTCTTCCAAATCCGGTGTACAACTGTTAACTGTACAGCCGTTCTCACATATCTCCAAAGAATCTTATATACTGCACATTTATCTACATAATTGCCCATAAGCACAAGTGTGTAACTTGAGTAGGTTTCCTCTGTCCGGGAGAAAAAGAGTTTCTCTCTTCAATAAGCTCCATTTGTAGAAATAGAATAAACAAGTTGGAAGGGTGCAGGAAGAAGCTGCATCGTTTAGAGTAGACGTACTCGTATCTCGTACAGCCATAAAGATTTCCTTTACCTGGACAAGAGGTTGATGGTCGTCGGTACAGCCGCATTTAATTGGGTTAAACAGTCCGACAGGGTCTCTCACAGTTCTCTTACAACTCAAAAGATGTTTTGAGTTCAACAGTTCAATATCCGTCCGTCGTCAGTCCATCCTCCATACCCTCCTATTAAAGCTTTCTTTGGCTCACATCCACCGAGAAGGTCTCTTCAGGTAGACTCTATTTATTTCTATACAAGAACTAAGTCAGTAAATAGAATCCACTAGAAAAGAGAAACGATGCATGTTCCTAAAGAATAATATATTTCCCTTATTGAGGAATCATTCCAACTCAAAATTACTGACCTCGATCGCTCCATTTATCCTATTTTATTCCGTATTAATTGGAAATTACAATGCAGAAGTAAAAAATAGTTTTGCAACCCGTTCAGACTGCTTGTATTTTTGTCAAGGATTTTACAAAGAATTGAAAACAGAAAAAACACAGAACTAATAATATTAATAATATATTCCTGTTGCTCAAACTGGTGGCATGTGTGTATATGGCTCATCCATGTACGCAAGTTCATTATTGTAAAGATGCCCTCAAGAATGGACGAGTCAGTTCTTCGGAGTAAATTCATGTTTTAAAGTCATATGTAAAAGGTAGAAGCAGATGGTTGTCTTCTTGAGGGAGTTGCTCAGCTACTACTCCTCGTTGGTGTAGATTCTTTTTGTATGAAACTGCACGACAGATAGAAAGCAGGTGGGCTTCATTCAGATCGGGAAACGCAGACATTCCTATTCTACATGTGACACATACTCTTCTAACTTCTCGAAGGAACAAAAGGCCCCATGATGACCTCTGACACTCCCTCAGTCGTATACACACAGTCACTTACTTATGATTCCCAGGCTTCCCATATCATATCACCCGTCACCTTCACCTTAAATTCCCATTTAATTTCTCACGAAACTCGTAAGAGCAAGATGGGTTTCAAATCCCTTCAAGTGTTACGGCTCATTGTTTCTCTATCTCATCGACCAAAGACTACGCATGTTGGGATTAATGAAGGATACACGGCATGAAGGAGCATATAAACTTGTGTGACAGACAGGCGTACAGATATGGAGACTGTATCAGAGTTCCTAAGTGTATTTACAGTCCAAACTCGCAGACACACGTTCACTTATTACGGGATATCCAGACACACATTCGTACTTTGGAAGAGTGAGTAATCCTCAATCTCATCATTGGAGATATCGTAGACCCCAGTCCAGATCAAACTCTTCCAGACCCTGCATCCGGAACAAATCCGAATTCGGATTGAAAGTCCATTTGAAAAGATCCCTTTTCTTTCTCCCTTCCACGTTTCGTAACAACCAAAATCGACTGCCAATTAAGAAGCCCATATAACACGCACTCAAATGATGGACGTGGCAACTGGCAACCAATGGTGGTCTTTCAAGTCTCTCCATTCAATCTGCAATCGCATCCCCAGCAACATGCAATTCAAATAAATAAATTCATCTATCAGATTCAACCTCATCTCTACAACTTCTCTCATAAATAAATAAACTCCTGGGGCCTTTCATTATTATTGTACTCTCCTTGTCTGCGAACTCATCAACCCATATAACAAACATCTAAACGCCTAGCACACTACTTCCAGTCCCAATCCCAAATCCCAATCCACACAATTCATATCCATCGGGTTTTGCCCTAACTTCCACCGACAGATATTTACATTTCTTCCTAAGCTCCACACATTATGTAATATTAATTCAGTTCTCTCTGAAAAGGTGAATGGGAATTGTACAATAATTATTCAAAAACAAGATACTACGCATAAAAATCATTAGATGAAAGAGATAAGATCTCCTCCTACTTGATTCATCCGGTGAGTTGCGATAAGGTTGATTTCGATCTTGACATTGTACAGGAAGGAAGAAAGGAAGAAGGGTGCAACTCTGCAACTGTAGCAGCACAGTAGTCAAGTGTATTTGTAGCATCAACCCAACTTTGGTAGTAGAATAGCAAGTGTAGCATCACCATAACTTCCTCGTCACGTAACAACGTGTGTGTATGTGTGTGCAAATCTCCTATTCAAATAGCGAGAGGAGTCAGAGGAGGTGGTCGTGGTGGTGGAAAGTGGGTGTGGCTCTTCCCCAACTCTTCCTTCCTCAATGCAACCCTACGTGAAAGTTTATTTCTCCCCTCTACAACTTTATTAATCTCTCTCCTCCTCCAGACTTTCCCAGTCTATTTCATATTTATTGGCTATTCGAGATTGTAAAATGAGTTTCATCAAACTTCTACACTTCATCCTTGCCGATCGACCGTCGACCCTGCAGAGTTCCAAACTTTGTTCCCCTTAAATGAGTGTCAGTAGGGCTTCTTCTTACTTTCCGTACTCTCTCGTCTCTGCTTTGAATACTGCTAAACCTCATTCGATGGCAATAATTACTCTCGTCATCTCTCTCCCCTTTTTATCACTTCATCAAAAAGTGTCCCTCTTCTCCATCACAACCACCACCGTCATATGTACAATGCTGTTCCTGTGCAGCCAAAAGGGAAATCTACATTTTACATCATAACATTTCAGTTTGCCTGGCAAAATCTGGCTTGCTCAAGGTTCGATTAAATTCATTCGATGACTTGGTTTTCGTACTGTGTGGTTGGTTGAAGGTTTCTCCTCTGTAGGCACACACATGTCTCATTTATACATCCCAGAACAGACCGATACTTTGTCTAGTTTCAATCTTTCCAAGACTGAACAACTCTCCCAAGGTTTGTAATAAATACACTCTGCGGGTTGAATTGGCTTCACAGGAGAAATCCCGGGTTGGTTGCTTGGACCGCTGTTTGTTCTTCAGACGCACAGAAATACCCACTGTACTTCTAAGCGTCTTAAGGCATGCAATCTCCTCTTCTGCTGCCTTGACGTGCTCCGAATCACTTTTTCATACGGAAACAACCTTGTCCTGTCATCCAACGACCCAACCAACCTTCAACTCTACTCAGTCGGTTACTACGCAAGGTTAAACTCATTCACTTTGCGTCGCCAATTTATATACTTTCTACTTACTTCACAGAGCCAATCCCGCACACACACATTAAGTAACTTATTAATCAGACAGAGAGAAAGTCTAGACGCGACAAATATTCCACCTCTGCTAACGCTCATTGGGTAAAATTCACTGGGAATATCACTGCGATCCTTAAAACACTTGGCCCCAATTCTCTTGATTAAGTTATTAATTGCTTTTCATGCTCCTGTTCGCGGATACTCTAACTGATGCTTCATACGGTAACAATAAAGAGTTAAGATGTCATCTGGGCAATACACGGAGAGGCTGACAGAGGCCAAGTTCCAAGAAATGTCATGGGAAATACAATTCGTGTCTGCGAATTAATGCAGCATCTGTTTCGTCGACGAAAGAATTGCGAGCACATTTTTACAAGTCTGCAATGACCAACACGATTATAAGCAACATATATAATACTTTTCTCTCTCCTGTCAATCTGTCATTTGTACCAGATATCTGATCAAACTCCCTCAACTGCTACGAACATTTCCTGTCACACACGCACGTCTATCAAAATCGAAAATAAGTTTTCTCTCATGATGATTCTCCACTTAATTGTAAATTGAATCGAAGGTAGGGAAAAAACCAGCAAAGGTCCGCTTTTCACTTTAGAATTTCCACTAATCCAAGTGAAACAAGAAGAGTACAAGCCGTCGTGTGTTATTTGCTGCAACTGCGCCACGTCAGAGTCAATCAAGTTGAAGAGAGATTTTCAGGCTCATCTGTTTCAACTTCTGGAACCGAAGGGTTGGAGTTGGAACTGAAGTTATAGTTGGAATTATTTAAAACAGACTAACAGACAGAGGATGAACAATAGGGAATACACAGAGACCATCTCACACACACACACACCATTCACCATTACTGCCATCCCTCTTGGGACTCCACGCATCGTGCTTTGAATTTTAATTCACTATTCATCATCATCATCATCGCCATATCACCAATTACATCAATGAAAATTCGACTTTGGTTTCTAAACTCCATCCGATTCCTCCCTATTTCTCAATTCGAAAAACTCTTCCTTCTTTCTCTCACATAACTAAAGTTCCGTTTAAAGGTCGAATGTTTTTTTCCTGCTAAAACGCTTGCTTGCTTAGCTGATCTATTTTCTAATATTTAGTAGTTTAGTTCACCTGAACTCTTTACGCTTTCTGAGAACTCAATGCCAATTGAATTCACACACACTCGTCTCGTCTGTATAAAACTTTCGCTGCTTAAGATTGGAAATCACTGAACGATTCTTGAGGAACTGGATGGTTAGCGTTTCTTTCAGTATTTTAATTTTCGTCGTGTTTTTATGAATTACAGCGGAGTAGCGACCCTCAGTCCATCAGCATCTGATTCCTCGGCTGAATCCAGCGCGTCTCCGTATTCTCCTTGCTCCTTCGATCTTTCGTCGGATGGGAGTTCCAGTTCCATCACAAGTTCCACTGGAGGTGGAGGAATTGGAGTTGGATTGGTGTCCTCATGTTCATCCCCCTCATCTCTGAGTGTGTCCACAACCCCTCCGCCTCCCACTTTGCACCCTCAAGTAACTCCAGCGACTCTGTTAGGTCACCCAATAATGACTGCAGTATCTGCTGTTCTGTCATCCGGAGGGAGTAACAAAGGGTCAGCCGCAGTCACCACTTCCAACAATACCCCTGTGACCAACTACATCTCCTTCCAAGTCCCGAACAAATCACACCCACCACACAACAATCAAGCGTCTCCAAGGAAAGCAATTAACTTCAAGAACAGCATCAACGCCAGCAAGCTGAACAACAGTCCTCTGAAGGGAACAACAGCTAAGACACTAAAGACCGAGAGTATTCAAGTAATCGGAACTTCCACAAAAGTGGCCGCAACTGGTAACTGCATCAACAGTAACCTACCTAATAGTTCCCCCAAGAACTCAGGGGTCAAATCTAACTGTGATGTAATCCGACCCACTGGGTCTCAAAAGCTTAAATGTGCCAGCCTCAGTAACCTGAGCAACTCAATAATTACAACCACAGGAAGTATTCAATCTCCCACAGCTTCAACGACAAATCCAAAAGGCACAAGTACCACAACAAATGCAGGTGGAAATCTTTCCGCAGGTACTACGGGTAAAGGCAAAGGTACGATAAAGAATATCTTCGCCGTAGCTCTCAACTTCCAGCAACAACAGCAAAAGACAAAATCTGGAGGAGCTGCTGCAGCCACTACTTCGCCTTCGACGACGACAACGACCATCATATCTAACAATACAGTTATTAACGCATCTCCACAGAAATTGATGACCACGACAACTATCAACAACAACAATAGTACAACACTGAACAAAAACCATACGAATTGCCCGTCTTCTGCTTCTGCTAATAGTGTAACGACTAATAATGCGAGCACAGATCTCAAACTAACCAACATGAAGCAACCGTACGTGAGAGTGACGAATATCAAAGGAGTTTCTTCGACAACGAAAAATGGAACCAAGTCATTCATACTGCATGGTGAAGGACAGAAGAACAAAGTGATTATCGTCAGTCTCGCTTCTGCAAAAGGGGACGAGAAGAAGCCAGTCCAACCAGCAGCAGCAGCAGCAGCAGCCGTCGTCGTTCAATCTCCACCCGATCTCCTCAAGACGAAGACACCGTCGTCACCTTCCCATCAAGTTATCAAAGTCCTCGCTGCCAAGTCCCTCGTTCCTCCTCTTAGTTGTAGTAATAACGTTGTAGTTGTTAAGTCCACCGCTGTTCTCCCAACATCATCAAGCGAACCTCGAGACAGACCTACGTCGCCCAAGAAGCCACGATTGACCTCTACAGGAGCTGCTCCTCCTTCCGGGGTCAGTCCTAAGAAACTCTTGCATCACCTTCTCCAGTCGTCTACAACAGAATCCTCAAGTACTTCAAGTTCTCTCAAGACTGAGCTCAACAAGTCAGAGAAAGTTGCGGTCACCACAAAAACTGGCGGTGTCATCTCAGGTAGCCCCACGTCATCAACAAAGAAGTCCCTTTCTGGGTCTTCAACGAAACCCCAGGAAGACTCACCTCAAAACAGCCTTGTAATCGATAAGGTCCGCAATCGGAAGAGGAAACTAACTTGTTGCTCCGAAGGTGGAGGTTGCGGAGGATCGGAGGACGACAGAAAACTGCCAGTCGGTCGACAGTTCTTGCTCTTCGACAGCAGCAACAGTCTCCTAGTGAATTCCTCAGTGTCTTCTTCCTCTTCTGCCACCGTCACCAATGCCAGTGCACAGAAGAGTTTAAGTCTAAGTGCTAGTAGTTTTAGTGCTGCTGGAACTTTTTCTAGCAGTCTTGGTGATACTGCCAAACAACAGCAACCTGAGACTCCTTCAACGGACGCAGGATGCTTGTGGAATTCTTGCTGTACGAATGGTCAACTTGGTCTCAATCTCCTCGAACACATTCAGGTGAGCAGACATGTCATTTCTTATTGAAATAAGAACGCGTCATGTTCCATGCATTCCTATTTAATCCTAACTTCTCCTCTCTTTTCCAGACGGTACATGTGACAGGACAGATGAAGAGTGAAGGCTACGTCTGTTTGTGGGAAGGATGTAAAGTGTACAACAAGAAATCTTCATCCTTATCTTGGCTGGAAAGACATGTTCTCAGTCATTCTGGCAACAAACCCTTCAAGTGCATCTTCCCTGGGTGTGGACTGTCATTTAGTGCTCATGTAAGTTAGCACAAAGCTTACACCTGCAAAATACGAACTCATCAATTAAAAGTACTCATGCATTCTCAACTTATTATTTTCAATAGGGAGCTCTTCAGAGACATGTCAATAGTCATATCAGCACAAATGGAGCTGCTGGAGGTCCACACGGAGGCTCCTCCATGGCGAATCGCAAATTGGACTCGAGTCCTCTCAAAGCTTCGCGGAGAAAGAAACAACGCTGTCGCAAACAAAGACTTAATATCGGTAATTTTATGACAAACAAAAATCTACAATACACTCTCTTCGTGCTTATAATAACCTTCGTTGGTGCTCAAGACATATTTTTTGCATTTTTACAACTCACTAAAACTAAAACACAATGCAGCCTATTCACTATCTCAAAACTTCTTGGAAATCCTGAAATCGGTTGCGATTTATCTTTCTGAGACAATACTGCAATAATGCAGTAAACTAGGCAGAAAAGATACAGCTCAGCTATAGCCAGGATTGACCAGGAATATATGTATTTCATTCAATTTACGAATCAGTACAAAATAACTTTTCAAGATTCCTCAAGGGAAATCATCTGTGTGTGCAGTCTGGTGAAGGCAGGCTACCTTGCACGCACAACTCTGCGGAGCCCTATAGACTAGAAACTGGAAACTTGCACTGTTTATAGATTACAAAATAGACAGAATGACATTATTCAAGAGGAACTCACAGCAAACAAACTGTACTTGTCATTATTAGCGAGGGTTGTCCATCCACAAAAGAGCTGAAGGCAGAACAAATGACCATTAAAAGGAACTGAGAAGTCCAAAACAAATATACAAATAGATAAAAGTACAACCAAACCTTCACTGTATTAAAACTTGTCTTGTTGTACTTATACTGCTTCCGAACTTGTGTGTACAAATGCGCTCAGCACACAACAACTTGTTTCATTCTAAGAACAACTTCTAACATTTCTGCATGCAGTTCAACAAATTCATAAAAAAACAAGTTAGCAATTCACAGGAAATTGAGGGAGTAAAGGAGAGTACGAATTATTAATTTCTGAATGGGGTTTGCTACTCCAGAACTCCGTGCGCTGTAGAAGAGTAGAAACAAGTGAATTTTTGATCGTATCGTGGACACGTACTTTGCTTATTGACGGAGAAGGGTTGGTCCATTCAACCACCACCTTCAACAGGATAACCACCGTCTGCATTTTACAACTTCAAACGTGTCCACTTATTTCAGCCAAAATAGACAATAATTCTCATGCATTTATTCATGTTTCATTCCCAGCAGAGAAGGGAGGCACTCATATTTAGAGTAATAATATCTGTACCATTAAATTAAACAAGTCTCTCGCCGTATGAAAATTTGAATGAATCCTCATGTGAACTTTATGTTCTTTATTCCACCCACAAGTCCACCAAATATATTTTCATGCCACTCGACAGAATAATGTCATCGGAGCACATTCTTGACTCCCTCCACGCATCGAAAAGCTCCTTTCAAACATGAAGTTCTCTTCCGCTTTCACTTGTGATTCAAACGCTACCTTTCTCCTCTGTACGAATCCTCCGTTTTCACTTCGCCGCAGTTGGTGGTGTTTCCGTCTTGAAAAGCTAAAGGAACTGAAAGTGAAATAAAGAATAATGAATAATTAAAGTCGTTGTGTTTGTTGCAGGACAATACGTGGATTACTTCGATAAACGAGTAATGGAGGTCATTAAGCATCGGCTGGCGAATTCAGTCAATTTCCATACAGTCAACGCACATGATTGCACCTTCAGAGGACAGGTAAGACTTTACTAATTCAAAATTGGAACTCACACTACAGTTGTCCTCATTCAGAACATTTTTACTCATTTTTACATTGAATTTTGTAGGTGATTGCACGACGCACTGCTCCTTTCCAGGAGACACAAGTACTTGTTCACTGGTTTCCGCAGTCCATGTAAGTCCCCATAACTTTCTTTCCTAATATTGTCTTATTTTCTCTCAGCAATACTTTCGAAATGGACTACAATCAATAAATGTATTTTACATAGAATTCCTGATGAATGGGTCGCAGAGAGGAACTTCGAAGACACCAAACTGGTGCCGTTAACTAGAATTCCGAAAGAAAAGTTATCAATGTTGTTTCCAACGCTTCTTCCGCCTCCGAAAAGGGAAAAGCAGTCAAGAAAAGTTCAATCATCATCTGCTGCATCTTCTACATCATCAGCCTACGGATCAGCGTCACCTTCACCTCTCACGTTATCATCCTCAAGTCCATCCCCATCGTCTTCAACATCGTGTACAGATTCAGACTCCGCCACGGAAGTTGATAAATCTGATTTGTTCAATGGGAAGTCGGACGACGACGAAGGAATTGCCAATTGCGAGAGAAAACGAAGACGCAAAAAATCTCCATTGCCCTGCTATAATTCCAACCCTTCCGACGAAGACGACTGGGCAATGGAGCTTCTGCAAGATGAACTATTCCCTTTAACGTGACCCGATTTAGCCAACTCTCGCTTCACGGAATTCTGAGCTCATCGTGTCACTCCAGGAAGGCATCATCTCTTCCGCCTTTACACAAAAGCCTCCCTCACACTTCCAACAAAGTTTAAACTTCTCAGGTGTAATCATAGTGAGAATTGTTGTGTTCTGTTACAACAACTACATAACAAGCATGCACACACCCATCATCAGGTACAATTAAATGTTATCAAGTGTTAAGCGTATGTTGCAAAATTAATAGTTTATACTCCTAAGGTAGTTTTTCCTACAACTCCGTACGAAAATCGTTTAAGTCTAAGCTCTTAACTTATTTGTTAAACATTTACGATTAGATTCTGCGTTCCACGTTCAACGTACGTATGTCTCAGTTCGCATTTACTAGGAGAATCATAGTACTCAGTTAATGAGGCTTTTAATTTATTTGTTAACTTAATATTAATCATAACGCATTACATTTGTATTTATTGCGTCCATTTAAGTCTTACGCGTTTATTGTTTAATGTAAACATTTTTTACACTCGTGTACAATTGTCAGCGGTATTTAAGCGGAGGTCTCAGTAATAAGAACTCCTTAAACTTCTTTTGAGAATAGCCAGTGAAACATTTCACTGGCGTTTTAATAGTCGCATTCATCACGGACTTTTTAGCCCGACACGATACAGAATATTGTGTCGTGTTGAAATATTAAACACTCATGTGTTAATATTTACCTAAGGAAGGTTTTAATCAGATAGCTAATTAACGTCACCGAATTACTTATATGTTAGAATAGTTTCACTTAATTATTACTTTGAAGGGCTAACCTATAATCTAGATTATGCCAATTAGGTAGGGTTAGAAATCGTATATTCTTAAGGGCCAAAGGGTACATGCATCTATACGGATGTAATTAGTTTAAGGAAGACAAGTTTTGCGAACATGAAAATGGTGTCGTGTGTAAGATTAAAATTACAAATTATCATGAGCATGAACCTTTTAGATAAGTCAAAAAAAGTAGAAAGTAGAATGGATTAAAATAGTTTCCTAGATTCGCTTATCATTCGTATCGTTCGGTTGTCGCTCGTTCTTCTTTGTAAAAAGGCTGTGTATTTAATCGTATATACAACAATAAGATATTTTTGGTGTCTGAATGTCATCGCGTAGTCGAAGGCTTCTTACTAATAAGGAGTAAGTAAGGGTTTACTAGAAATAGGTAGAGTTAGGGTTATGCAACAGATGGATATTCTTCGAGGACGACGAAGGGAACACATCTCTCAGAGGTGTGTTCGTCATCATCTTAGATAGAATTCCAGTTGCGTTGGAGCAAGTCACTGCCAGACTGTAAAGAAGGGGTTATGTCCTGGAAGCCTGCTGGAATTTCCACGTCTTCCTAAGGCTGCCCCTTGAAGAATTTTGTACGGCTTTGTCCAGAGTCGCCAAGCTTAACAAACTTCCTCTTAACTTTTAATTTTTAGAAAATACAATTAATAATTGTGTTTATCAACAATCAACCTCACCCCAAATAACACTTTGTAGACAATTCACAACTGTCAAATGTCAAGCCTTCTTCTTTTATTATTTTATTTCTATATCTCAATTTAAATGGTAGAATCATTAAGGTTAGACTCTCATGAGACACAATTATAAAACAACACGTTGAAGAAATAGTTCCTTCAGCTCCGAAGTACAAATTATTTTTACGGAGCATTCATTTAAACATTTTCTATTTGCACTTTAACTTCAACTCGCACAAAAAGGAACACTCAGAATTGAATTTTTTCGTATATTCTTAAGTATTGTCCCATGCAGATTATCAAAGCTTGTAAACACAAATTTCAAGTCCTTCTATCTAATATAAATCGTGCAATCCCACTTATGAATATTATATAATATTCATAAGGAAACATTTTCATACAAAATACCCATCTATATCTCTCTCTCTTCCTCTCTCTTCCTCTAAACATCATGCTTTCAATCTACGTTGAAAATCAAAGTTAATAATGAAATTTTCCCCTTCAATTTTTCTCTTTCTAATAAAAAATCAACCTTGATTTCGGAGACTACTGTACAAGATTGAAAAAGAAATACATGCAACTGGAATTAGGTTTCTTAGGAAGCAAAGGAAAGTTTCTAGTAAACTGCTCGCAAGAAAAGAAGTGTAAGAAGGTTCGTTTCATGTGATCATCTTTGTAATTTCATATTTAGAATGTATTAATAAGAAGAACGAGCTGGTGTTTGTTGTGTAAACTGCTGAATGCGTTCCAAAACTTGTCTCTAGACTGCAAATAGTGCCACCATCACTATGTTTTATCATTTTTGAAAGGAAATCTTTTTCTGTGAGTTCTCAATTACGTTTCTTCTTACTCGAGCATTCAGTTAAAAATTATTCAGATTCTAAGTCCACTCACTTAAGACTTTGTTTCTTATCTGTCACAACTCAATTAAAGTCTAGCAAATGTGTATGAATACCACGTTACATGCGTATGGCTAATTTCCATCAATTTTTGAAATCAGACACAATTTATTTTAGAGCATAATGCATAACATAAAAACATTGTGAGAAAGATAACAAATCACTGCCAGAAACGCCTCAAAGCAATACATACTTACATACTTACAATTTAACTTCGTAAAAGAACCTTAACAAACAAAAACTAAAATGGAAAGAACGGTTTTGTGTGCATGAAAAGCAAAAATAATGTGTCAAAAGTCCAATTCACAGTCAGTCTTAATCACTCGTATAAATATTGATACACTTTACTACACCGGAGATTGCTTGAGTTTTCAGTTCACAATTTAGGTGTTATACTCGCCAGTAGGTACATTTTTTGATGGTCCAGTTCACAGTTGCATCTTGCATACGTCTCAACTAGCTGTTAAATTATTCACTCAAAAGTGCACCTTTAAATTCTCACATTTTGATTTCGATACACAACCGACCTTATTTGAAAGGCTAAAGTAAAGTATGAAGTATGTCGTATTATTTTAACTTCAATTTTCAATTTTATTGAGAATTTTGTTCAGTTTTTGAAACCTGATGCGCTTATTTTGATCATGCATGAGCAAAATCATAGTTATGTGTATGAAACTGACAGTTTCTTATCGGTTTTATTTTTTCGGTTCAAACACTGATGGTCACTTGTAAGTAATTACTTGGCTAAAATGTGTGTTTTTCTCTACCTCAAAGAACACCATGTGACTGACACGGAAAAATAAAATGATTTGAATTCTATCATTTTCAAATTACACATATACACGGAGTGATTAGGGAATTTAAACATTATAAACATGTGTTCATTTAGCATGAGTAGACGTACAGAGTACACATACCTTGCTATTAGATTATCAACGAGCTCTTAACTTACACAAACTCTTAGGTTTTATGATACATTATAATCTGTCGTCTGATTTTATGTTAAAATATCTTTTGTGTTTACCCATGATTGTCATCAACACACCTCTAAATAAATTTGATCCGAGAATCAAAGTTTTCTACAGGTAAATTAGTTATTTTTAAGTAAACTCGATCTCCCATATTCAAGCTCAACTCAAATCAAGTGTATAAATACTAATACTAATACCGAATATTCAGGTTCTCCTCTGATTTATTTACATACGACTACACCAGTTCAATTAACAAGCACTAAATTCATCTCAAGTAGTTCTTAACATACTTGGAATGCTTCATCGAAAGTTTCTGAACACCGAAGTTTCTAAAGCCGTAATTACCTCAAAAATAATTACCACACGAGGCCAAACTAAATGTTTTCTGTGTTACGTGGAATCTGCATACAACGGTTGTTGATAATGCGGTGACTTTCTGTTTTAGTTTAGTATTTAGTGTGCTGCGCTCAAGGATTGTAATTATTGAAATGTTGAATGCCAGATTGCGACTTGTTTTTACCGTATCTTCATTGAATTCTTAATTAGTATAACCAAATAAATACGAAGCAACAAAGTAATACAGAGTGATTGGTCCTCATAATCGAATTTTATGCAAACTTTCGAAAGTTGTGTGTAATGGCTGTTATATGAAGACAAGACATAATATGTACATTAAGTTCGGAGACTAATCCATTCTTACGACTTGATGTATACTTCCCATTTTAAAGGGCTGGTAATATTTTTAACCCAAAATTATGAGTATTTCATGATTTACCAACTAAATTCCATTAACATACTTCAATTTTGTTTCCCATCACATTTACTATACACGTATTAATTTTCTTATTTCCAGTTAAATTATAAAGTAATCTTGATCTCAGAAGCCTTGGATAGTAATTTAATTATACGTAATACATAAATACTTTGAAATATTTATTCATCCATAACCTTGCAATAATTCACTTAGATTCATTACTTTCAATTTAAAAACTTGTTAGAAACAGAAACCTGCAAAATATTCCGAAAAAGCCTATAAATATGTTTCCTTGAGAGACAACAAACATTATTACACTAATAATTGAACTATGCAAACGAAAAGCATGCTTTCCTTCTTCTATTTTAACCTCTTGATGGTTGATGTGAAAGCAAGCTTTATGAGCCTTTACACACTTCTAATAAGAAATGAAACTAAATATGTCCTTTTGAAAAGAACCTAGAGTGTATTTAGAAAGTATATAGTAAAAGATCAAATGCAATGTACCACCGTTCCTTCTGCAATCCTAGTATGTGTATGCATGTGTGTCACTTCATAAAAATGTACGCGTATGTTTTTAAATCTTTATTCTTTCATAGAATCTATATAGATCTATTTTAAGAAAAAGATAAATTCAAATCAAAACTTATTTTATATCATATGAAACCTAACTAAAATTCTTACATGACCCCAGAATTTTGTGTAAATTCCCCTCTGCGAGACTCCAAGTCATCTAATGAATGACAAATCAAAGAAACTTGTATTCAAATTAAAACAAAATTCCATGAAAGATCCACAAACCCCTTTAAGCAACATCCTGAATATCTGAGGAAGAAGTGTCTGATGTGCAGTTAAGTATTATTAATTCCTCGTAAAATGTTAGCTAAGTAAGTGTGTAATATTTATTATAATGATAAAAAACTTTGATGGGAGAAGTTGTACATAGGTGTGCATGTGTAAACTGAGAATTAATAGACAGACAACTGAAAGCGAACATGTACATGATGAAGGGAGATAATTAACTATTTAAGACTTATGGTTATCAGTATCACTGTACATTGACGAGAAGGTCAATTTTCAACCGTCAATGTTTATGCATATAGAAGAGTTTAAGTAGTTCCTTCCGTGTATTTTAAAAATTGAAATAAAAATATCGTTAACGGTGTCTACTGAATTCTCAAACTTGATTGCAACAATTAATTTTAACTGAAGTGGGGCAACTTGCATCCGGGGACAAGTGAGACTCATGACAGATTCCAACCTCGCGCCCTCTCGCGGTTGTGAGAAGAAAAGAGTCCTCCTCGCCGTTCTCCATTTCTCCTCCTTCGCTGACAGTGCATCTTCTTCATTCTTTCCGAGCGAAGGTAGTTTTTTGTAGCTCCGCAGGTTTTCTTTTATATCGGTGATTTTGACGTCGTAATTCGATAAGCAGGGTTATCACGAGGGTAGTCGAGGGTGTGACAGGTATTCTAGGGATGGACGACTACGTGGACCTAAAAATGTCTTACTTAGAACGGGCAAAATACCCTAAAGACGCCAGTTGTCAGTTCGAACAGGATAAGGTTGGATCACTTCCGTCGCTTTTTGGAAAAGCAAATCGATGGAACAGTAATAGGAAGATCTGTACTGCACCAATTCCAGAAAGAGAATTAGACAACAATTTCGCGAAAAGTGGTATTTCTATTTGTTAATTTGGGTCTTAAATATGCTCTGGAAATTAGTTTGCATCTTACTTAATGAACTTACAATTGTTTACCAAACTTTTAGAATTGGACAAGCCTCCATCTATGGACGAAAATATATTCACTGAAAAAAAGGCGAGAGGAAAGCTTAACAACTTCTGTGAGAAAAATGGTAGTTGTATTTATTTATTTGGGTCTAAAATATGCTTTGTGGAATATTTTTCATCTTACTCAATGAACGTACAATTGTTTACCAAAACTTTTAGGAGTTGACAAACCTCCTCGTAGGAACGAATATGTATTCACTGAAAAGAAGGCGAAAGGAAAGTTTAACAATAACTTTGCTAAAAACGGTAGTTATATTATTTATTTATTTGAGTCTAAAATATGCTTCGTGGAATATTTTGCATCTTACTCAATGAACGTACACTTGTTTACCAACTAGTGCTAGACAAGCGTCAAACGACACTGAAAGAACTTCGGAACCTATCACATTGTGGAGATCTTCAGTATGAAAATCAATCTGAAACTGGGCAACGTCAGCAGCAGTACGAGCAGCTCCAGGTACCGCAGCATTTCCAGCAGCAGATTCAACAGTACCCACAACAGCAAATGCTGAACTACCCACAACAACACATGCCGCAGTACTCACTGACCCAACAACACATGCCGCAATATTGGCAGCCTCTACCGTCCCCGAACGCCTACAATGTGCACCCTTTCCAGAATCAGGGGCCTCCCCACGGATATCAGCCGCTGTCATTCCAGCCAATTCATAATCCAATGATGATGATGATGCTTCCTTACCCTCCAACTGTCCTCCGGGACCCCCCAGGAATGGCACCTGAACAGCCCCCACCCGGATTATCATCAACACCTCCATCATCGCCATTGACGTTCCCACATGCACCCGAAGCATCATCCTTTCCACCGGCCCCTCCAGGAATGACTTCCCCGTATGTTCCAGTTCCTATGCTTGTCTTTCAAACCCATATGCCTGTGCTGGTTCGAGTCCCTTTCATACGACCGTCTATTAGCGATCCAACACCTCCGTCTCCGGGACCCAATGCTTATAACACTGCGCAACAGCGTCGTTAAGTCAGTAAATCTTTTCTAACCTTCAAAAAATAACTCAGTTTATCTGTACCTTCTACTACGTCGATGCACTCTTTTTTTCGTATCAACACTTTAAAAATTCGCAACACTTTAAAAATTGTCTTGAAAACTAATCTATCATTCACCAATTTCTGTTACATCGAATAATTCGTAGATTCTTCATTTTTACCATCAACTATCCTGCCAAATCTCTCATCTTTTCGTTTCATCAATTCCAAATTATAATGTTTGTTTTGTTTTAATATGAGTGTAGATTTTAACCATTTCGTCTTTTTCGTAAATTCAAAATTGTATGTGCATGAATGATATCACAATAATCTCTTTCTGTTATAAATCTGTTACATGTTTAGTTTAATCTGGAATTCAAGAGTTTTTCCAAAACCTTACGTTAAATTAATTATAATTAAGTTTGTGTGTGTGTGTCTGTGATTAAATTAACTTCAGACGAAGTAAACATAGTCAGTACATAAAAATAAAATTGTTGATAACATCTCATGGAAATGATGGAAATTCGGAAACATTGAAGAAGAGGCTTTCATAGGATGGCACATCGGAGTGGCGTTTCTGTGTTCGTGTGTGCAGAGGAGGAGGCCGTGGACACTCTGCTGCCAAAGCCCAACTGTCATCTCATCTCTCACTCGAGGTTTTTCATTCCCTCAACAACATCCATCCATTCCATATCCACAAAAATTCCCTATTCTCCATGAATTCCCGTAACATTACACTCTCTATCTCTCCCATTGCTCCTTTTAATAATTCCAAATAATTCCTACGAATTTCTAAATGATTATAATATGATCATATCTTTCTTCCTTCCATATGCAAAGAACCTATTAATTAGTAACAGCACCATGTGAATCTCAGTAACTAGTAGTGGCAGTAACAGTAATTTGAACTCAAAGCAATTAGAACTGGAAACTGTTGATGGGATGCAACAAAGAAAAGGCCAAAAGGGCGGCCTTTCATAGCGCCTTTTTGTGCTATCACCACCACCACTAGGAACTTTATACTTCATACTTTCATACAAGCTACACATCAACTTAGATCCACTACGAGTAACTCCCGATGGTAGGAAGGAACAAGTAGTAAATAATAAATGAGAGCAGTGTTCTAAAGATGCCTGTTATCATCCCCACAGCAGATTGGTGACCTGAGTGCATGAGGATAAAGCTGAGATTGTTATTAGTTAAATGAGAGCATAGGGAGTGGGCACTGCTTAAGAGAGAGAGACCAGAGAGATGATGTAAATGGAAGACTCGAATCATAATCCGGAACCTTACTTACTTACTTAGTTTCTCCCATTGTTGCGTATGGAATGGAGAAGAGGCAGTCGCTATTCTTGGGCCTCTCTCTCCTTCCTTCCTTCCTTCCATACTCCTCTGCTGTCCCTTACCCCATCCATCCGTGTGAACTGGGCTCCAGCACTCTACGATGCGATGCTTTCTTCCACTCACCCATGGCCGTACGCACCCGACACTCCCACACTACTCGCACATTAGCATATTAATATTATCTCAGCATCCACAACCAATATATAACATTATTATTTACATTGTCCATGGTTTTAATTCACTGTGTCACTATCATATAAAAATACTATTACCTCCATCGTTTTATGAATTAATGAATTAATTAATACTAAAAATTAGTACAAGTTGCTCCAGATTTCCAGCCTATAATGATGGTGAGTATGATGATTTTTAGTAAATCCTTTGCTTCCTAATGCGTAACTGTATTTATAACTTTTGAGGCGGTGAAACGGCATGAAGTATATAAACAGTAATTATGAGGAGCTAGATGGTGAGAGTGACCGAGTGACGGAGGTGGGGGGAAGGAGGGAGGGTGACGGTGTGTGAGTACGCCGCTGGAGAGAATGGTTTCGGAGTCTGTCCCACACTCTCTCTGGCCGCCCTCTCGTCTTCTCCCCTAACGAACTCCTCGCTCACTCTACCTCTGTTCCCAGCCCTATCCACAACTCAGCCACATCAGTCACCGAATCACTCAACCGACCTCTACAAAATGGTAAGATTTCATCCCTCAACTGTCAAGTACCCCTTCCCCACAACCACCCCCACAAAGAGGACCTTTCCCTCTACCCCCTCGCCAAGTTTCAACCTTCTCACGCCACTTTGAACCCCTTTTTCGGCCCCTCAAACTTACCCGTCTTTTTATATTTCAGGCAGGAGGTAAAGCTGGCAAAGACTCGGGCAAAGCTAAAGCCAAGGCGGTTTCCCGCTCAGCGAGAGCAGGACTCCAGGTAAGTCTCACTAATTAATCATCCGAAGCCCCTTAAGTACCCGTTTCAGGGCTCCTTCCTCCGAAACCCTCTTCCCGCCCAAAGGAACCAACGCCGCAATACTTCGCCCTTTGCCCGCCCAAAGTATCCTAGGAATTCGGAGGGAGATTATCATCAGCGTCCTTTTCTTATGCAAACTGACTCATTAGTCTACGCAGTTTCTTATCCAAATCCCCCGTCAATTTGTATTTCTGCATGTAAATTTACATATATTTGCTTCTTTGTTGACAGTTCCCAGTCGGTCGTATTCACCGTCACTTGAAGAATCGTACCACCAGCCATGGACGTGTTGGTGCCACTGCCGCTGTGTATGGCGCAGCCATTCTCGAGTATTTGACCGCTGAGGTAAGTTCTATTTAGTATTCGTTAGTCATGTATAACTCGAGTTTAAGGTTTGGGTTCATCCCATGAAGATGAGTGTGACTCGAGTTAAATGAATCAGTTTGACGCTGCATTGCGTCATTCATATGAAAACGTTGTCTAGTACATGCAAGAGGATTATTTTGTAACACCAAATGTTTCGGTTTCTAAACAGGTCTTGGAATTGGCAGGTAACGCATCTAAAGACTTAAAAGTCAAGCGTATCACTCCCCGGCACTTGCAGCTTGCCATTCGTGGTGACGAAGAACTCGACTCCCTCATCAAGGCAACCATTGCTGGAGGAGGTATGTTAAAGATTCATACTGCCATATGTATCACATTTTATGGTTATCTTAATAATTCTTTGCTATCTTGTGAATCAGGTGTCATTCCTCACATCCATAAATCCCTCATCGGGAAGAAGACAGGGTCGGGCTCAGTCCCTGGAGGAAGTAAGCAAGCTTAAAAAGCAAACTGCCGTAATACCACAAAAATGTTAAGGTTTTTACTTAATGAAACTCATGTAAACCTAATTTACATCATTATTCATTGCTAGTTGTATAAGTTTACGTTCTTATTTCTTTTTATTGTTACTCGAGAATCTAATTCGGCCGATAACTTTTTCTCCAATATGAAGTGTCTACTTTAGTTAGTCTAGCTCTACTATATTTTGGTGTATCATGTCCTAATGTTCTCTACCGTTTTAAATGTTCACTATATATTGGCACCATGTTCGACTCAGCTTCCACCAAAAAAGAAAACAATTTTGTCTTGACAGTATCGTCTCTAACTAAACTCTTAAACAATATACACATTGATAATTGCAGTTTTTTAGTCCTTACAATGTTATGCCCAAGATAATTATAATATTGTATTAGTGAGACTTGGATGTGAGAAATGAGCGTGAATCTTGTGTATGAACACACATTCCTTTTGATTCATCACGAACTAAATTGTCGTTCTGTTGTATGGAATAGATGTTAGCAATAAGAATAAAAGTTCTCAAGTGTTTTCTTCTATTAATGAACTTCTGGGCTTACTTTATTCTTGTGTATTGGTCGTACTCAATATTCAAATTACACTTTCATGTAGTTTTGAATGTATGGAAATAATGGAAAACTAGTGTCATTAGCAATATTAGGCCGCTAGAATTTGTGTGTCATCCAGATCGCACATCGGGCTGCACTGCAATTTACGGATTAGATTTGTTTACCGAAATTCAGAAGTCGTTAAACTTCTTTATTGTTATATGTATCCTCAGACTTATTTTAAATTCATCACATTTGTTAAAGTAAAATCATATGCTACTTTTTACGAAGCCCATCAATCAGTCCCACTGAAGATGAAGAGAGTTTAGTATCCATTTCTGGCACACAATTAATACCCATAAACCTATACAAAATTCTAAACCTTTAATAATAATTGAACTCAATACTTCTCAGCTAATAGCATCGCAATGGCCTAAATAATAATATGAAATATTTATGTTATGCGACCAACAGCATTCGGGAAGTAAATACAACAAGAGATACAGATCTTACCCGATGCTAATTCACCCATCATTATTCTTGAAATAAGACACAAACTGCTCACACCCAATTCTAAAGTTTTAACCGTTACATTAAGTCGAGACGTTCTTTTGGATTTTGAGTGTAAATCTTAGCACAATTCACATGAAAGCGATGCCTGTTAACTTAAATCCCATTTATTGGAAAGAAGATGCGGCGGTTATGAAATCACTTCCCGTTATCAACTTAAAACGAACTACTCGGACAGCAGGCTCACATACGGATTAGGACGTGTTGCGTTGCATGGACAGTCACTATTATACTCACCTTTTCGTATCTCTTTTTCTAGTAATGAATGAATTCTACAGCTATAATTATATTTAATGACATGATAGTGACATGATGTCCATTTTTCATCCGTTTTGGGACCAGTTTCACACATAAAACTGAATTCTCTTAAGAGCCGAGAAGCATTATGTAGTAACTCCTTGGTTGGGTGGCTCTTAGGCCACTGAATTCGTCACGAATCTGTTCCGATGTCTCTCATTACTATTTCACGATGTGTGATGGGACGTCAGATGAATTTAACCAACTCACTAACAGGACATATATACTGATCCCAGTCAAAATTATGATTGTCCTGTCATATGCACATCCCTTCTTGCGTCTTATCGAACATGAATCAGTCTTTCTTATCTTCCTTCACGTCCCAAGTCCCACCAACCAAGTCCTCAGTGCAATTCCATTGTGTGGAATTCAGTAAGTCGAGAACAATTCATTCAATCAGTTCTGTAATGCACCCGTCTATTTAAGAAATATTAAAGATGTATCTTATACTTGTCCTTATTACTTCAATCTTCAGTCTTTGCACTTCACGTACAGCGACAAACAACATGAGTTCCCGACTCGGGTGTCTTGTAATTTCTAATTCCAGAAGGCATTATACGAGGTGAACTACCCAGAGTAGTGTAAAAATAGGATGCAAGTAAAGTATTGCAGTATTGCTTAATCTTCGCCTTAGGGTGAAGGAAATTTCATTTCCAAATTGAAGGAACCCAGTCGCGTCATTTCTGTTAGGCTTTCAGCTTATTATGTTTTAAAAATTACTTACAGAGAGAAACTATATATGTTTAACATTGTCATGCAGAAAACACATTTAAATATCGCAAATCCGCCAGCAAATAAGCAGTTTAGCAAACCTTGAACTTTGTTCGTGTCTTCCTGCGGGTTAAATAACATAAGTAGTAGTGCCAAAACACGAAAATCAGTTCGAACATTGACGTACTCATAAAATAATCACAACAATTTGCAAAATAATACGATATTACGATGTGCAATTCTCTAATTCACAATACTGTCAGTGCCACAAGAGGAATAAATACTCTACGCAGAAACGAGACTACTATTTCGAGACAAGCAATGCAGCATTCGCAATGAGAAATGCTATCACGCGTCTTATCAATAAAGCACAAAATTGAAATCTTCCGGTATCAGTTTCATTCTTGTTGTTAATTGTTCTACAAAACTAAAAGTTTTCTTTTATTATTACATCAAGTCACAAGTGGATGTCAGAGAGTGTGTGCATGTGCCATCTCTATAATTTATTTAATTGCACATCTACTCGATTGAAAAATCTAGCTGATGGCTGAAGCAAGTCTTCCACCTTCACCCCAGCCTCTTATGTCTTATTTCCATTTCTATTTTATGATTATTTTAATTTACTTTTAATGTTTGCTTAGCCTTTACTTTGTTCTTCTTCTAATTGCTATCGTTCAATATATTATACGTGTCCGCTCTCAAAGTATAAAGCGGCGAAAGTAAGAAATTAACTGAGAAACATTACAAATTGTCATAATAATTGCTATCTTCCACAACCTCCACCTTCACTTAATAAGCACTCATATTATTGTGTGCTCTTGAGAATTTAGCAGTTTAACAATAGACAGTTAATTGATATAGAATGGGACGCTAACATACCACGCAGCCAGACACTGCAGACATGCAAATTTAAAAAAAATGTTTGCAAACAATATAAGTTCTTGCAGTCTGAATACACAGAGGTAACATTGCTCTAGGGCTTGGGTATCAATTTTCCACTCATATAATATGTGAAGTTCTTCGACTTATACCGATAAGAACACACCATACAGGTAAAATCATAGTCAACATAAAGAAATTAAATGAAATTCAAGCACACAACATTGTAGTGCTTGTTCTTTATCTCATTTATATTTTGACAATAAATTAATTATTTAAGGATTGCCTGAGAATGGTTGCATGACATTTCCTGAAGCAAACTTTCTGCTCCGTCCTTGAAGTATTCCAAGATTCTCGCATCTCTCGCCTCGAGACATTTTTAACAATTTGCAACTTTCGACAAAGCTCAGTTAGAAGCTAAGTATATTAAATGTATGCAAATTGGCTTCAACGAAAGTACTTGCTTGTACCACAACCACAATTAGCATGACCAGAACATTCATACCACTCGACATTTATCACAAGCTGCAACGAAATGGGAAGATTCGCTTTCGTAATGTTATAAAGTTGTATGTACGTTGGGGAAGTATTAAGTTTCAATTTGTTAAAAATGACTGAAGGTCTATAACAGTCAAGGTGTGCCTTGAACTGGTGAATTCAATTACAAATTCAATCCTTGCATTATTACTAAAGAAGGATCTATGCTGAAATCTCGCGTAGTTTTAAAGTTTGAATTCAGTTCAGTTACTCAATTCACGTTAAAATCATTATGTGTAACAAAGAAATAGGAATTGCCCTTTACCCTAAATACTTAATTCTTTCTTCTTTCGGAGCGCGGAACTAAAACATAAAGATTAAAATGAAAAGTCTACTTTGACATTTGGGGTAAAAACAATGCAAAGCCAACAAACAGATTGTACAGATTGAAAGGCTCATGCCAATCGACTGCTTGAGTGTCAACGGTACAACTATCGTTTATTACACCAAGTCAATCAATATTCAATTGAGTACGAAATCGCGTCATCCAAAGCACGCAATGTTATTGATTTTAATATTTACTTTATATAATAGTTCCTCCGCTGACTGCCAAAAACAGTATAACATCCGAGTTTGACTAATCACCTATTCTACTATTTCCACTGGTTGCAGTATTATTCGCCAATTTCTTTTTCGAAATTACAGCTTTTGACTCTCAGTGTTTACTATTAATAACGATTATGTAATCACTGAAATCCATGCTTACATTGTAAACAAATTCATTAAATTAGGAATCATGAAGTATGAACGCACAGCATTGCACAGTGTTGCACACTAATAAATATTCAGAACCAAGATGTTTTATGTAAATCTTAGTAACATGGGCCATGGGGCCATCCTTTTGGTTTCGAGCTTAGCTTGTATTTGTTATTTTACATAAAATTAATAGTCAGCGTCTTGAATTTTGTGACCTTCCAATTATAATTCAAATTCCAAGATTCATAGAGAAGATACTTTATCAGAAGCATATAATCATTTCAATCCACGCATATAACATTTCAATTTATACTGTATGTTGGAAGTACTTTTTGAGTAGATGAAACCCGGAGTAAATTTTTAGGTTGACGGTATAAAGTGACGCTGTATTTTGTGCTCAGTACTAATTAATCTAAGATTGAAGAGACATATACGATGCCATAAACCCAGAGAATAGATGGCAACTGGAGGAAGGAAGTATCGTGAAAGACTCGTAAAATAAGAGATGTGGTCTCTGGTCTCTTACATAAATCTGCAGGCGTTCCCTTCTTCCCTCAAACTGAATTAGAGAATTCTGGCTGAATGCAACTCGTATTCGTATATAAACCTGGAACTCCAATATTCCAAATGTGCACAATACTTTGAGAAGTTACGTACCAACCTAACCCAAAACAAGTTCCTTCTCACTAAATGTCACGTATATAATATGCATAACCATATCCACATTCACTTTCAGTCGCACACACAGACTTACTTGTGTGTTAGTGACTCTTTAGCGAAAAGAAATTCAGGATGACTGGAGATTAAATTATGCGTGCATGGGTGTATGAAGAATGACTCATAATGTAATGTGAGAAACGTGCGAGCTAGAGCTTAACTACACACAGTTTGAGTTGGAACATATCTATCCACATGGAACATAAAACTCCTCTAAAAATCGAATCATTTCAACTCTAAACTCTCTTAACCAACTAAGCAAATACCAAATACTCTCCTCACTGGCTTAAAATGTAATTGCATGCTCACTTTCTGCTGGTGTGTCAAATTTTCTTCCTCACCTATTCACTATTCGGTTAGTTTCTACTTGTGTTTGACATATATCTCTCCGTCCCGTGTACAAACACACACGTTTTACGACAAAACTACCTTAATCTTGGTAACTCCACAATAAAGAGAACTGCTTTCGGATGGCAACTTTCTACTTTAAATACTCACGAGTACCATTACATTGATTACATATTCACCATTGGCAGGAGAAGTGCGTGCAGCCCATCGTTTGTGATTCCATTATTATATAACAACGAATCAACCCCTTTCTTTCTCCCTCTATTGCCAATGTATTCCAGACTCTCCATTGGAGATACTTTCATACACTTCCGCAATAAGAGCCTAAACATTTCCATTTGTTGCACTGATATCTCCAAACTATATGCCTCCCCAAAATTGACTGAATTAAAGCATTAGAAATCCACTGGATCGTCGTAATCCGCATTATAAACATATTTTGCCAAAAACCGTATACATATATACTACATTAATTGCCGCTCAAAGAGATACCAAGCGTTAATCCAGTTCCATGCTGGCCGCATAAGCCCTGCTTTCTTCTTATAATGCTATCACAATAAATAGAACCATATTGAGGATCATACAAATTAAATTCTGCTCGGAGAAATTCTTTCTCACAAAGCATTTCCAGCAAGCAAAGCTTCAGCATACTGACGATGAGTACAATCATCTGGGAATTCTAACCGAAGGAAGGGGAATAAAGGAATGCACTTTTGACTCTGTGAGACGTGAACTAAAAATTCTTTACTCTACTACTACAACACAAGTCTCGGTATAACCGTCAGAATCCCTAGTTTTATTATCATTCTCCAGTGTGATGAAGATGGATGCATACCTTTTTATAGATTGCCCCTCAACTATAAATACATACATTTAGATGCAAGAGATTATTACCCATGAATATATTTCTTTAGCCTCAGGTTTAAGATTAAATAGTTAAAAGGAACGAAAAATAAAATCAACCCCGGAGCAGAAGAGATCATCACAGGTAAGCACGAATAATATTACACATGCATGAACTTTCATTCCCGAAAGACATTCCACGATCTTCATTCAAAGATATTAAAAGAGATTCAAGGCACAAACAACTCTATTGCAGTCACCGATTCTTGCTGCATCGTGGGATTTAAAGTTCATATATGGGTGGTACAAACCTTCTCCCATAAATTGTTCCTGATTTCAGGACAATTTGTAAACAAAACAATGTTCTCTAAATGAGGGAAAAGAGAAATGCGCTTATTAAGACAAGACATTTGACATGAGAATGGTTCCTTCCCTCAAATTGACAATGAGGAAACAACCAAACAATTCTGCCATCGACTGACAATACATGCGAGTCTATCGTGTGTGGTGTGAATGCGTGTTTCATCGCTTATGCTAAACAGCACTGTGTATTCAATTGGTACTGTACAGTTAAAACACTTTCTTTCAAAAAAGGCATGAGACAAATACCAGGCAGGTCTGGCTGGTACTTCAAACCTTAATCTACAGCACTGTTGCAATTTACATATTACAATTCATCTACCAAACTTCCATTTGCTTGCCACGAGAAGAATGCAAATGTTTCCACATAAGCTCCTTTCTAATATATTTTGAATTTGATACTCTAAAACTTTTATTAATACGTTCATATCAAGGCAACTACAATACAAAACAATTATTTCAAGCTTGGATTTCAGGTTTCAAATTTTCAGAGCACACGAGAGTCAAAGCTGATTTACTAAAGAACCAAAATTTGCGAGAGAATTGAAGTAAGAGTGGAACTAAATTCATCTAATCCAAAGCTACGATCGCTATTACGGTTCCTTACAGTTTGTATTTTATTAGGTGAAAAACGAAATGTCCATGAGCAGAACTGACCGCAAAGCAACAATCAAACGAATAAGTGCCATAGCTTAACTTGCTGTATACAATTACTTCAACAAGTTGTGCAGACTTCCAATTTGAGATATTATTACAAATGAGAAATGAGGTATAGAGTTCCATTTAAATGCGATTTGGCAGGATTCTATTTACCAAGTGTGAAGTGACATTGAACACAGCAACCAGAAATCATTAATTACTTAACTCGTTTCATCTTGAGGCAAAATACCATTTAAGGCCCAAATACTCTCTTATACGTAGCATACAAAAAACTTACCTTTTAGTTATACACACACACCTTCCCTTACTTTTTATATTGAAGTCTGGCCCTCGACACTTGGGTACTGTTTCAAACGATCAAGGTTACATTATACTTAAGCAGCAAAACTACTGTTGCAAATTGTAACTAAAAGTATATTTTTCAGACTAGACACGTACATTCACTCACTCCCGAAGAAAAGCTATTTGATTTCTTTGCAAGAAGAGAGCCAAATTGGATAATACCTACAAATTACTTTCAACAAGAAGTTTTGAAAGGTACCCGATGAAGCCATTCAATCTTCCATTCTATTTCACACGAAAAATCCATGCACACTGATGATATGATGATGAATGAGCTCGAAATATAC
Organism: Isotomurus palustris; assembly: GCA_034696625.1. Lineage (NCBI taxonomy): Eukaryota > Metazoa > Arthropoda > Collembola > Entomobryomorpha > Isotomidae > Isotomurus > Isotomurus palustris. The sequence continues at coordinate 86,091 of JAQGAD010000015.1, read as the reverse complement.
CCACTCATCATTTAAATGAGCATCTTTCATACCAAAAAACTCAAATCTGTCCAGTTGTGTGGTCTGCTGCAAGAATACTTATCATTTGCCATCTGATCTGGATGATGATTGAGTTAAATCCGTCAGAAATGATGTGATGTCTAGACATTGCAAAATTACTCTTTGATCATCCCGATTAATCCGGGCACCCTATTGACATCAATTCCAAATGATGAAGAGCTCTATTGTAGTAGGACATTCAACTGACAAAATGCAAATCATCATTTGAAATGCGATTCTTCTTTTTGATTGGATTTGCTGTTCATCTAACCATCTGAGCTTGTTTCAAGCTTAAATCTTCACACACACACACAAGCCATTATTTCATTTGCACCAATATTTTGTCGTCATTGTGGGATTTCCACATTATTTCTTAATATATTATGATTAATATTTTCATTATGTAGTAGAAGTTAACAAAAGGATGTCACACGACGAATTCACGCAAGGGGTTACTTGAGCATTTTCTACATATTTTTGCGAAAAATGTCACTTATGCGAAATAAAAAATTTGATGAAAGTGAAACGGGTTCTAAACCAGAAGAACCGTATTAATTGAGATTGAGAGTAATTTTATGAGTTCCTTGCGCACGAAATAGCATTGGCTGTTGACTGTGCTTACAATTGAGAATCCGTCAGCATGTCTGCCATTCACAAAAGATACCTGACTTCACCACTACACAACAATGCATTTCGTTGGTACTATTCACTGTGCAGCAGCCACCGTATAAAAATTCCGATAAAATAGTGGAGGAGCAGGAATTATTGGTTGCATTTAATTGCTTCCCTTACTTTTTTCTTCGTCTTAACGAACTTAAGTAGAGATGTAAGTATACAAAATCCAGCCTGGATTGTAAATCGTAAATTCTAACCCACAACCTTGATTGTGATCTGCACTGAGATACAAGAGCGAGGGAACAGTAAGAAAAGTAAGGGAAGAGTAAAGTAACGGCTTTTCTTTGGGCATTTTTTCTTAAGACTGGTTTCAACTTTTCATTTCATTAGTTATTTCGCAGTTGCAGTTACTTAATGGCAAGATAAAAGTGAAGAAGACCAGTTTCAGCTGAGGAACATGAAAAGTAGAGAGGATTCTCAGGATTAAGAATTCTCTCGTCTTCACAGGAGTTCAGCATCTATGGAGCATCTATCTACCCTTCACACTTGTATTTCTTTCCTAAAGCAAACTGAACAAATTGTACACAATCAATAGTGGTAGTTGGCAGTGTCTACCTTCACTTAATATCACACTGGCAAAGACTGCTAATAAGTGTACAGGTAAACTCTTCCTGTAACATAAACCTTGTGATCCTGGCGAACCATATTTATTATTTGAAACCAGTTTCAATCGGAGTGATCTACCATCACACATAAACTTCCTGTTCCATCTCCAAGTTGGTTCCGTATTGTGTACTGCTTGCTTGCAAATAAAAGCCTTACAACTATCCGTAAATTGTCAGTCCCTACTCATCAATATCATTAAGATAATTCACGAGATGGGAAGTCAACAGGAATCGCGCAATTTACTTGTGGAATTTTCAAAAAAATAATGAATATGAATCCTTCTGAAAAACACACGTGTGTTTTTACACAATACAAATTTCTTTGACATCACAAATTGGGCGTTTACGTAACCAAAACACGGGAGGTCAGTCTCCTCTAGACAAGGCAGACTAGGTTCTAGTTTTACGCTAAAAATAAGGCCGGAATCTCCTACCAGATGAACGTAATTTAGAAAGATAACAAGTGGTTTTAGAGTAAAGTGAAAAATTCCACTTTTTACTGCAGACGACGTGACAGAAACTTCGTAAATAATCTCGGTGACAATGCATAGATGATGTGCCATAATGAATGTTCATGGATCTTTATACTCAACCAGATTGTGATAGCAGACCACGACACACTCAGAAGCACATCACATTCACTTCAAGCAGCAAATAGAACAATGAGGGATGATGATAGGAAATGGCAATTGAAACTAATCTCAGCCAAACTCTTTTCCCTTCCTCTTTAATCTCATCTCTTTAAGCTCCTAAATCTACTCAATCTATTCTACACAGCCTACTCCTAATATTCTTAGGCACAGTTAGTTTGCTAAATGAATATAGCGTAGTGAATGAAGACCAGTGAGTAGTTAAAAAGTTAAAAGTTCGAAGATTTAGTAAACTGGACGTTGTGTGTATATTCAACCTCCTCCTAATTGAGTACAAGCGACATGGATGCCTGGGACTGATGAAACAAATGACTGTTATTATAACCAGATAAGCATTTAAAGTCTTCCTTGTGTTCTGTAGACAAAAGACAGAGGATATATAAAAAGTTGAACGTCCACACGGTGCACACTGTTCTCATAGGAAGGTCACAGTGGGTCAACACAACACATGAATGTCAACTTCCAGTCAGCCAGAGCTGAAAGACTGACCGGCCCATCCCAGTCCTTTTTAGGCAGGTTGAAGAATTTATCATCCATCCACATCATTACCATATGCCTAATATGCATAAGACATTCCATCCGAATTCAATGGATGAATGAGGCTGTGGAGCAGTATGAATAGTGATTTGTGTGCTATGAGTATTTTGGCCAGGTGCATCTCTTCACTCATATTTTATTATACATTCCACATCCACAGTCTCCCTTGATTTATTTAATTAAACCAAAAAACCATTTAACTACACACATTTCCCATTTACTCACAAAGGTTCAACCTTCCATATTTTGTATTTATGCTTTGTCATTTGCCACAAGCGAGTAGGAAAATCGCATGGACATAATTAGTTGCTAGTGTAGAAACAAACTACTTTACTCCATTAATTAATCCTCAGCTTGTTAAGTAATTAGCAGATCATCCTAAGATTACTGTTGGTGATAGATGTTTAGTTAAAAAGTGATATAATTCCATATAAGGAACTATTGTCTTTCAGCGTCTTCAAAAAACTACACGGACTTTAAATTCAGAAGGATTTATCTTTCATTTGTGCCTGCAAGTCACAAAACTCAAGTCTCATCAAGTTGTGTTCTCGGATGGAGTGTACATAATCGTTCTCATAACCAAAAAGGAATTTTTCTCTTAAAGTAGAACTTTTCCTTTCCTAAGGATAATTGCGTGTGCCTTATTCAGAGGAATCGGGAGGTTTAAGGTAAGGAGTTGATTACGTAAAATTAACTGTCCGCGGTTTAATAGGAAATCATTTTAAAACTAAAATATACAGAGTAAGGCAGAGAATTAACTGATTGGAATTTTGGAACAATATTCAATATCACTCCCCACTTGCATAAGACACTGCCCAGCAAAAACTTACAATATGCGCAATTTGCATCCGAATTGGATTCGTTTAAGTTTAAATATTATATGCGTGTGGGTAGAGTAGAAAAAATAACAGTTACTGGATGCCAGTCGGACAAATCTATAGAAGCAGAGAGAACCCCTCCCTCATTTCTCCTTCAAATCGTAATCCTACTTTGAACTTTGAAGTATTATAATCGACTTAAGCAGTGGTAAAGTGGTTTTGTGTCCCTTGTGGTGTGGGTGGCTCTTCATTAAGCCAATTCTTTGATTCTTATTCTCCCGTTTATCTTCATGAAAGTTTCGATTTCCTTGCAAAACAGCTTCTTATTTTCGTATGAAGCTAATGAATCTCCGAAGTTTTCCCTGTGTGTTTCTCTTAAGAGAAAATAATCCAGAGATGATGATGATGAGGTGAACCCCAAAGGCGAATAAGTTTGTATGAAACAACAACATCCTACGTAAGTCCTCGCTCATTAGGAAGATGAAATTCCAAATCAATTCGCAATTATTTTTTAGACTAGGCTCTTGAACTTCTACATTTACATGTGTATAAAATATACAGACAAGTAACTTATTACACCGTTCTGTGTCCTCGAGCAGCTTTTAAACTCATTTGGTCGTCTCAAACTGCCTCCCTTACGTCACTTCATTCACGTTCATTCACACCCACGCGATGTGAATCGATCTCCTCTTTATCTTCAACAACCACAGAATCCCAAACTCAGAACATACACACATACGTCCATTTAACTTGTTTGTGGATGAACTAATTTATTATTCATCCCCATGAGAATTAATGCAGTTCACAGTTTGAAAAAAAAACTGGACATGAAACATGAAGCGTAGTAAAGCCAATAAGCTTCCTCCTCTGTCTACACTCGGATACTGTGGTCGTCATTATGGACTATTGACTATCGAAATTCGAAATACCCACGGGGATAATCGAATGATGCAACAGCAACGCATCTTCACAGATAGACAGCCACTTCACCTGCAATAAAAAATAGTAACTAGTAGCCTGTAACAATCGATTGCAGAGCTGAGCCGAGGTTCATTGGACTCATAAAAATAGACTGATCATAGATTGACAGTGGTGGTAGTCGTGCTGGTAATACTTAAGATGTGACCAAAACGGCACTCTTCGCCTTCCTACCTTCATTTTTACCTTCCCTAATTGCTTCATTCCTGCCAAAAGTACTCTCCTGCCTCTCTTTTACCACTGATACCTCAAACTTCAAAGTCTTCACTGGCTGTCTTCATCTATTTACTCTTTCAATTACTTTAAGTCGTCTCGAAACTTTTTATCCACTGCTGTTGCAGTCCTCACTGGTCCCAGGCAGTAGTCCTACGAAGTCCAAATACGATCTACAATCGAGATAATCATGACTCATTCATGACTAACCATCATAAGTAAAACTATGGCTGGTCAGCCTTTAAACTTTAAACCTCCAAGTACAATTCTTAATCTTTAATTGCTAAACTTTTCGACACAACATAGACACTCCAATTCTGTACGCGTTCTTGTATTTCCTAGACTTTCCTGTTGAATCTCACGCTAAATCTCAGAAGCACTTAATTCCTGTTAAACTCATTTAAAACACTTAAAATTTAAACCCACTAATCTAATGACTAAAGATACAGCATGCAGAGACACGTCACCATGCAAGCATCGAATATTAAACTTGTAAACTTCTACGATGTTTTCACAACTGTGAAATTGATTCACGAGAATATCGTGACTGTAGGTCGCAAAGGGGATTTGTGATGCACCCAAAAAGAATTTCAAATCTTGCCGTTAACTTTCCCTCATAAAAAATGTCAGAGTAATTTGTTCACAAGTTGATGTGGCAGCTTAAAAGAAATGGTCATCGTCACTCACTACCACTACCATCAGCACAACCACCACTGCTATAACTTTTAAATTGAATGTGGCCCTTCACACTTTTTATTACAAATTGGACTCCCTTTTAGAGCCTACAAGTGATCTTCGTGTATCATTTATTCAATCCATTTATTATTGATTTCATAAATGGATTTTTTACACATACCTGCGATTCAGCTATTACCCAAAGTTTCCAACAACTAGGAAACAATTTTCACATATTAAATGAAATCATCATGACTTCTCACTATATTTCAAGTTAATGGCATGTTCAAATGGTGTAAAGTTACATCATTACAAATTACAATCACCTATCATCGATGATCCACTACGTGTGTAAAATAATTCGCATACAACCAATAGAAACAAATTGCCAAGATTGTTATCTTTCAAGTTTAATTACTTCGAAATTGAAAAGTACTCTCATCATTAGTCATTTATTAATGTTATGCACAATATTCATGAATCAGAACGAGAATGCCAAGTCTGATTGACAACCAAAATAACATTTCGTAATTTCATACCTGCACATAATTTTATAATTAATGAACGCATATATTCTAATGTTAATGTTCCATCCATGCGTTATATCTTCATGCATTTTAAATTTTGCAAGTGGCAAGAACACTCTCAAACTCTTAAGATTGAGAAATAACTGAATTAAATTTATCAAAATTTTCTACTGCAAACCAAGAGCAAGACCAAACTCTCTTTTTTCAAAACAAACATTAAATTTAAAAGTCTGATTTTCTTCCGAATGGAGTCAGAAATCTCATTTCAATATACTTTTGGACACCAGCAGACGGCAGACACTAGTCGGCGATATGTTATAACCTTGTTGAGAATAACAAGCATATGACTAACTCCTTCATGGATAAGATGCTATAATAATAAAATGGGAGTTATCTTGAGAGCAATATTTGACATGGGTTGAGACATCATCCTAAAGATGAATGATCTTTGTTGTATGTAACACAACAATGGTTTGATTATAGTCAAGATTCGCAATTGATCATTCGTGGTAATGATTCGTGTGTCAACATTTCAGCTCTAATTGTGTTGATTGTTGCACTTCTCTCATTCTTACACTCAGCCGACACATTCCGTCTTTTTAAATTGCAATCTCCAAGACACGATAACACGGCAAGAAGTAACAAGGCAGAGAAGTAAATGAGTCTTGTAGCACCTTCAGGATATTCTTGTCTGTGGATGCACAACACACAACACAACCCCAGACCTCAACTGTCATATTGTTGTTCCTTGTCTCTCCTACTACAAGTCGTACTCAGTCAGTATTATTCATATAGATTAAGGCCATAATGAATACAACAATCCTTCGAGGGATGAGTGTACTTAAAGTGATCTGATGATGCAACAATCACTCTATTAACTGAAGGTTGAGTCTCCTCGAGCTATCATCATTTGTTTTGTATTCACAATTTCACGGATTTCATTAATTCCAACTAAGTATCAAGTAAATATAAGGCGCATGCCACCGTTTGAATTTTCAAGTACCAAACACATCAAGTGTCTCATAAAAAGACAACTTGACGTTGCACCATTGTAGCTCACCCTTTATGCTTAAGCCGAAAATTTTCTTTAAGGTTTTTTTAGCGTTGATTCATCACAAATTTACTAAGGAAAATTCTAAAAATCTCAATTTAAATTCAGTTCCTGCGTCAAAAGAAAGTTTACTCTAAATATGACTTAAATAGACATTGGAACTTAATATATGGTTGAGATCTGAGGTCTTTAGAATTATAAAAGAGGAAAACTTTCATTCCCAGGAGAACATACAAATTTAGAAGAATGACCTGTCACTTCACAGTTGAGTTTTCATTTCAAACTTTAAGGTGATCCTCAAAATAGATATAACATTCCTGAAAAAGACAACATAATTTGCAATTCAAATATTACTTGTTTCACTTTTGAGGAACTTCTTCAGTCGTCTTGTCCCATCTTGAGATTAAAAGAAGACACGTACTCTCTTCTCGCCACGTTACAATCCACACACAACACAAAATTAAGTGTTGAAACTTTTGAGACATATCCACACGGCCTTTCCATGGGCATACATCATCTCACTATATTTTTATCGTCCTATTAGCACACTATGTTACTCACTTAAATGCCCACACTTTACTCTCTCTGTACTATAAAGAAGGAGTGTTAGCCTAGTAAAGAAACCCAAACGCTGCATTAGTTTGCCCGGCACATATTTATTCGTAATTTTCAAACATTTACAAATAATCAACCTCAGGCACTTCAGATGTCGTAATAAATAGTTGCTAAATTCAACACTCATCATTTGCTGCATCATTTTGCTAGTCCATGTGTATCACACTGTCGACACTGTGTCTCTCTCTTTTAGTGTATTATTTAGTTCAATCATCAATATCATGCGTTCACTTTAATCCCCGTATCATGATACTCATTATTTATTCCTCCTTCAGCCTTCAACCGTTTAACTTGGACATTTATTACAATATGGCTTAACATTAAATGAGTACAACAGCCACAAAGGTTCAAATTCAAATGCAAGGCACACACGTATATTTCTTCACAATTATAGCAACATTGAGTCTGCTCGAACCTGAAATGATAAAAGTAATTCAAAAAATAATAATCTTTCAAATCGTAGAAAATATCCCCGAATAAAGGCATATTCAGTCATGGCATTTATTAGTCTCTAAGGCAGGGACAGTTATTTATGCCATTCTGTGAACTACGTTGGTCATAAAGCCTTAAATTTGAATAAAACTCCTCGGCTGCTTTAATTGAGGGGTTCGCATCAAGTTTTGTTAAATGTTAGTTACGAAATTTTTGAAGATAAAGGAAGGACAAAGAAAAGTAAGATTAATAAACAGGTCAGCAATTTTGAGTATGTAAATACAAGGATCATTATGAATAATTATACTTCTGAGGCACTCTTCAGTCATCGTCGTCATCAAGGTGGCCCATCGTCGGCCAATGGCTCATCCTTAAAAAAGTTAGAACTCCATCGCGATCGCTAAGAACTTAAGGACTATCCTCACGAATGCACATTATACAAGCCACAATGCATCTCAATGCATCCAACGCCGTATAATATTAGATACGAGTTTCTTTTCACAGCACAATGCACATGGTTTTGTGCTATTGCAGGAATTGAGTTCACGGTAAAGTCCTTGTGGCCATTGATATTCTTTAATGAGAATACAAACGGTTGGTCCTCATGTTTCCATTTATTAGCAAAGTTTTCACCAGCAGTCTCACTTAACTGTACTTGTCATTCAGAATTGCAACAATACAAAGTACTTACATTCCCTATATTGCATTTATTTGAACTGCCCTATAACCACCATACAGGATTTACATACACGCACAGTGACATACATAAAGAATCTCCAGTTAATTCAAGGAACTAATGAGATTTAGAAATACTTGTCAGTTTGAAGTATAACGAAAATCCAACAACCTGATCAGGTCATGCACAATTAAAGTCACATCCACCATGTCATATTTGGAAGAGTGAAAAATAAAACAAACAATAAAATCAACCACAAAGAAGCATGCCATCCAAGTGAGTCAGGAATTATACGTTGTTTGGTGCTTCATCGCGTGTAATTTCATTATTAACGATTATGCAATCTTTAATTGAAATATTAACAATTTTAATAGATTCCCATTCATAGGCATCGCCGTCTGTTTAAATTCAACTTTCATCGCATACGAAACATTTGTATACTTTGCATCAACATCGTTACCACTAAATATTATGTATTATGTCACCCACTGTAAGTGAAAAACCAGTCGCACATACATCACAGTGTATCTAACTCTTCGTCTATTTAAATGCTACATTATTCCTTTATTCGAATGCACAATGGTTTCCCTTCAATTGAACGAGCTAGAAGAGGATTTAAAAAACAATCTTAATTATTTAATCAAACTCTTAGACGCTTACTTATTGAACCAGGGAACAATAGTAAATAAGTATATGTACGCTTGCTACACTACATTAATAAAATGACAAAGCAACCAATAAAGTGCATATCCATTACTAACAAGACCTTATATTGTTAGATTCATCCGTGTAAGTAAGTTTTATAGTATTTTCAGTGTGCTCACTTGGCACTCTCACAACTAAAATAGGAGTGACTGGTTGTACAGGAATTTAAGTTTTGCTTGACAAGAACGGGTCGTTAAGATAAAATATTAACATTTAATTTCTCTCAATGTTCGATTATTGTTGGTTTTTGTGAGTACAATATATCCGTAAACATCACGATAGCCTCTATGGCCTTTGCATAATTCGTACGGTAATGTATATTACACATACTTTTTTCCGACAAGAATATATGCATCGTGGACCATGAAAGTCAGGGTCACTGTCTCTTGTATTATGTCACTACTTGACACTGATGAAAACAATAAGGAAAGGCTTTGGGGCTTGGTCACTTTGCATGCACACAATTGGCTTTCATGCGTTAAGTCCGCCGTTCTGTAGAATCGGAGACCGAGTCAGATAATTTCTTAGGTCGAATTAAGTAAATATTTTCAACAACTTTTACTAACGCTTACAGAAAAGCTACGTTTACCACTGAAACTGGTAGACTGCACCAGAGTAATCGCAATAATCCCGACAATTTCCAGTTTCCGATGTGTGACAGATAATCCCTCTTCTTCCTCATTCACGGAAAGCATCTATGAAATTTAATACAATTCATCCCACACAATGGAAAAAAGCAAGGAATGAAGGAAAGCAAAACACTCAGCAGGTTCAGAACCATACTCTAATTTTTATCACTAAACTCTTGATTTCCGTATCTTGTGGTTCGGTTGGTAGGAGATCAACTCAAATAACAGTCTCTCTAAACAAGTATAACTGTGCTCTGTGCTGCACACATACGTAACACATTATTAGACGAGTCCTGTGGTAAAGTGACCAAATTGTCATTCGTTCTGCTACGCTCTCGTTGCCAACCTTAAGCTATTCCTCACTTGGACTTTATAGATACTCGAGTTAATTTGTCAATTGACCTTACACACCATGTAACCACAACAATTGTTAACTTACTTATCTGAAATGCTTTTATCCTTCGGGGTCTATTCCACCAATGTCGCAGAAACAGGTCCCTGGATTATTGCAGTAGAGATAAAAACTAGAAATATGTATGGATTAGTGTGCGGACTTTCTTGAAAGATTAACACGATCCAACCAGCTTCCAATTGCATTTCAAAAACCGGACAATAGATTAGATTGAGGTTTTGAAAATCTCCAAGTTTCTAAATATTAATAGTATATAATATACTGATTCAGAAACAATCAAGGACATAAGAGAGTACACACAGGCCGTACGTAATCATTGCATTTTAAAACCATTAGTAAATTTATAATAATATAAATCATGTATAGCGGATTGGAAACTGATGGAACAGCAAACGAGAGATTAATGATTAGCATGACTAACCAATAATACCGTATTGTTTCATGCGTCTTTAATACACACGATAATGAACTGGCATCATGGATCATACTGAAGTCACACTGAAGTCAAGACGCGATATGTAAATGGTCAGATATGAAAGCTCTCGTTCGTCTGTAAGGATTTTGCCCTGTTGTTCATTTTGCATACAAGTCACAAAAGTGTTTAACGACTAGAAGGAACAAACGGTGTTTTGCAGAAATTAAGTGGAAATGATAGCAAACCACACAATATGAATACTTATTAAATTACATATAAATACTATATAACTATAATAAAAAGTTAATGACGCTTAAAAGAAGGAAGGATGGAAAGAATTTGTTTGATTGATAGAGACTCTTTAATGCACGCACGCTACATGTACGTAAACTATTCAGTCTTAAATGCGAAATGAAAAGAAGCCAGTCTTTATCTATGCATCCGTAGTAATTAGTAGCACAGTGTTACTGCACATTAAACATTAAAGATTAAACCAATTGTCTTGCCATAAAGGCACGAAGCAATGCAATACATAAATTGCAGGGACGGTTGATGAGGTACTCGTACATCTCTCATCGTACGAGAAGGACTCGTTGTTGTAAAATTAATACTTTAATACTGATGGAAGCGAAATTGACTTTGTGTGCAGTTGAGTTAAATCAGCTTGACATGAACAAAGTTTTTGTGCAACCGTCGATGAGGAAGATGAGGTAACGTTTTCTTCATCAGCAAAGATACAAAAGATGGTCAGCTCAGAGTCTCGTCTTTTGTATGGAATAACTGAATTGCTACACAGAGAATAACATGTGAGGAAACCTAAACCAAGAATGTGATATAGCAAATTGGAGATTGGAGATGACGAAAAGACTGCGCATGCAGTGAGTGATCCTCCTCTTGCAGTGTCTTTTTACATTCAAACAATTAAGCATGTGGAATTAACCGTTACAAAGTCATAGTACAGGTTTTGGCTGTCAGCCGTTTAAATTTAAAATAAGAAATTAACTTCAACTACCAGCTACAAGTAGCCTAGTCATTCATCGGTGAGAGAGAGGGAAAGTTATGGGAAAATTTACCAAGAATCATCCTCATTACCTTTGCTCCATTGTTGGAAAATGAAATAATAATAAAGCATCTATCAAAAGACTTCATACACATCCAACACTTGAATGGGTTATATGAAGAATATGAGAGAATACGAGTAACTCTTCATCATGAAGTACAAATTGACTCCCCTGCCTGTGAGACCAAATAATACTTGGATAGAAATTTATGATGACATTGTTTAATCGCAGGTTTAAAGTTGACTACGCTACATAAAGTTACCTTCCTAAATGCTCATGCGGTTAGAGGTTTCGATGACAGTGAGAGTTTCAGACTTAAGTAGGTTCGTTTTTCTACTGCCAATAATAATATCGCAAAAGTATTATTGTGGGTTCACGGCTCGTCATCCTTCACACTTTTATCATTCTTTCGTCCCTTCCACTGTTTGTTTTGCTTTGTACTTGTGTGCTTATTTTCAGCGACACATTCTTACAGTCTCTCTTAAGAAACAAAGAGTCAAATTCGCTTTTGACGCTTTACTGTCATCTTCTTTCTACCTCCAACCTCCCATACACGTCTAAAATTACAATCGGCTTTGAAGGAAAGTTGTGTCGAACCACAAGTCCTATATCTACCTACCTACAGATGATTTATTTCAAAATGTATCTACTAAGCTCGCTTGTAGAATTCTCCGTACAATTTACTAATGAGAAGGGTAGCGTGGTTCCCTAAAACACGATTCACGCCTATCAATTGAATTGCTCGTTTCGAAATCCTCAACAGCATATATTTTAAATTGTAAACACGAGCCAGTGTAATAGAACGTTAATTTGTTCGCAATGATAATCACCATCCAACTTGAAACTAAAATAGCCAAAAATACAATTGACCAAAATATGTCGCGTTCTCGTGTTATTTCGTGCATAATTTTGCGCATGCCAATTATGTTCAATAGGTCGCTGCAAATTTTAGAAACATAAGCAACGAAAAATTATCAAAGGAAGGAAAAAGTTCAGCACATGATCAGCTAGATTGAAACATTTGTTATGCATTTTACAAAGACCTTTCAATTAAAAACAATTTCCCAAATAGTTGACAAAAATTGAAGATGTCCTGTATCCAACATTCCTTTGATTGACTGTCTGTTCACATAACTTTAATTCAAAAAGATTACACGCTATTTGGATATATAAACTAATTGCAAATTATCAATACAACAAGCAAAGACCTGAGCAGAAACAACATTAAAGTGATGAAGTAAGTGTTCAATTTACAAGCTTACTCACTCAGCAATAATAAAATAAGTTGTACAATGCACATTGTACCTGTAATGGGAATAATTGACAGCTTATAAGGAAACCAAATGTGGATGATTTCAGTTAGGTCGATTTTCCGTCGAGCAAAATCAAATGGCTCAATACTCGTCTCAATAATGAAATAATGATTTATAGCTTTTCATCATTAACCTGTCTACTGTTCATTGAGTCTACCTTTCTGTGGAACCCTTTGAACACCTAACATTTGTTCCTGAATAATAATTTCTCCCCATTTTAATTAGTTTTGCTAGTTTCGCAACACTCGATCACTTACTGCCGATCGGTATATGTATTGGCTATATTGCTCCACAACTTAATCTAGTGCTACCGACCAATAAATTCGAATCTTAAAATCATAATTAGCTCATCATGATTAAAATTATTGAACACAAATCTAAAATCTAATCCAATCACTGAAATTGCATCGTTGCGTTACGCCACATTCAGCAGGTGTATATATATATTTGGCTAAGTACTGTATTAAATTGAGACAAGATAAAAATTCATATATGCACACTACTACACACCGTCAATCGTGTTTATCCCAATCCCAATCCGCATTTATTTGTGAGGGGACAACCACAATGACGATAGTTAATTAGACAAGAGTGAATGAAAATCTTACTCGCAGACTTCTCTACTAATCATCCTCGTGACTAATAAGTTTACAATTAGGTACACTACAAACTACATATACTCTAAAGTGATCATCATTTTACAAACTCATTTCCTATTTAAATCCACACAAAGAGATGATTTTAAACAATGTGGAGCTGAAGGACTCGTATTTCGTACAATACATAAAATGCAACCATCACTCTCATCAAAATTTTATGCGAATGTCGAATGCTCGAATGTGCTCCTAGAGTCTGTGCCCCAAATTCATGCATATGGCAAAATGCATATCAAAAAGTGTTTCTCTGGAAGGAACTTTCGTATGAGGGAAATACTTATATTATATGCACGCATATATGGACAGAGAGTTGTTCGTGTGCATGTGTGTAATATTACGTGTGTATGTTGGACAATTGTAGAAGGCAAAGAGTGTTCTTCAAACCCAACAACCGAAGAGGCAGGCAGTTTACTTACCAACTAGTCTCGAGGGTGGGGGTGGTTCTCTACATTCTCTACTCGCAGAGCTTGTTCTCTCTTCGATCTTCATTCAACTCCTTCGTCAGTCTCTGTTTGTCTCGCCATCACGTAACATCCATCGTCTACTCATTCACAGTGAGGGTAGGTAACTCCCAGGCTTAGTCTTCAATTACTACCAGCTATGAAATAATACTGAACTGTTCGTGAGTTGAGCTTCATGTAGAAGTACACACACACACACAAACGAGTGTCTCATCGTACAGAATAAAATACACAACTCATTTCTGTCCACGATTACATCAATACATCCAGCCCATTTCATTCCCTGCTGCACCAAGTAGACAATCCATGCTTTCTCTCCAGTCTCCAAGTTGTGAAAGTGTCAAACATAAAATGACTGGTGAATGGATCGATTTCAAGAGCTCCAAGTTGTGCTCCGAGGTCTACTTCCACCACTAAACTCGGAGCTGTACTTTTAGTGACAGCTACTCCACTAGTATTGCTTTACAATAAAAAACTCTCCGTTTACTCACACATGCCAAAATTAAAGTTGCATCGCTAATCTTTAGACTGAAGTTTATATCATATTCATCGGTGAAGATTTACCTAGAAATTAAACGGTATTATCGTATATTGAAGTGACTGAAGTTCTTCGCGAATATTCTCAATCACTGTACGGTGATTAATATATATCACCGGATCCAGTGACGGGACTTACGTGAATGACAAACACATTTCAGAACATCACAGTATATGTAAATCTTTGATTGGAATTCCTATTGTTAAATCTGTAAGCGTACTAAAAACCCTCTCTATACCAGAGAGTGATCAGTAGACAGAAACAGTGTTAATAGAAACAGGACCTCGATCATCTTTTAAGTTTCAAGATAACAGTGTAATCTGCATAAAATACAACTTTGCCAGTTGATTTCAGACACCACCTTGTACGTAACAAAGTGAGAAGTTATGTCAGAATTTTTAGTTCACTCTGACTGTGTGTGAAGTACTACAAGTTACTCCTAAATTCGTGACATCTTATTGGTAAAAAGATACTTCAAACTGCAACCTAGAATCCTTGGTGGGATTGATCTAATCGTTGATGATACATGATTAACACAAGCTCAGCAAGGTAACAACAACTTTTGTGGAGTGCCTCCGCCTTTTACTTTGCATCAATTTTAGTGCATTCTTAGTTTTTGAGAAGTATGTTGACTTGCAGAAGACACTTAATAAACTGCAAACTATATATATTGGGATAAGATTTATAACAAAATATGCCGTAATGCAATTGTTAGCAAAGGTTGTTTGATGTCCTTTACGTGGACCATAACACGTTTCCGAACAATAATTTTCATAACTTTAAAATGTAATATTTCCAACTAGTGCATATCATGAATAAGATAAGATATATGAGACGAACAGGGTGTTTATACATTCCTCGAGTATAATAAAAGTAGGTGTTGTAGTTGCAGCATTCTGCAGCATCTACGTATTACTACTAACTTACTATTCATTATTAGTCTGGTGAGACATGGTTAATGTTTGAAGAAGCCGAAAAGGAATATTTCATTTATTAGCGTCAAAAGTTGCTTCATCATTGTTAAACGAATATGAAACTATGCTTATTGTTTCGCGTATCCGCCCTTCGTATATATTTTTCAATCATACGAAGAAACCTATCCGAGCAGACTATTAAGCTTAAAGTTCTATAACTGATAATCGATCTCTTTTCCTTTATCATCCTTGAATCATTTATTATCCTATGAATAGCGTATTTTACTTTTTCTTCATGTAAACTCTACAGCCCGACTGCATAATAATATGCGGAGAACTCCAGATGGGCAGGCTTTAATTTGCAATGTCTATTGATTATTCAACATTTTGGGATATCATTGCTCAATGAAACTGTATAATTAAAAACTCTGAGCACAATGCACAACAACAGTACTCGCTCTGTGTACGCCAATCACAAATACTAATAAGGTTATACAGTTATGCACTAGGTTACTGAAACAATCTTTCAATAACAGAATCTCTGAATAAATAGATTAATCAAACAGTTTTCAATTCAGAAGAGGTGAGTAGTCCGAAATCAACAGACAGTCCCGTTCGCGTTCCGAGCTGAATTCACAGAGGAAGGTTCATTTCATTTATTACATGAATAGGAAGCTCTCGACCTTTTTCAATGTTAGAATGCCAATGATTGCTTTTGAAATGACAAGAAGAGTTTATACTTCCTATTACTATCAGCCGATTACTTTCAGCCGAAGTTTGTAAACAATTCTACAAGTAAACTACCGTTCTTTTCTGGTACTGTATCAATAATAGTGTCTTCTTCTTGTTGTATTTTGCCTGTGTTCGGCTGTTGACACTTGGATTTCACTTGAAGTAAATGAATAATGGTTTATCATAAAGTACACATACAGGAAATTATTTAGTACGTAACAAAAAGTTGGACATTCGTATCACAATCCATCAATATCAATGCACACGCCTTGAACTTAGTCCCTTTGGCTTCTGTCTAAGGTCAAGACGCACAAGAACAAACTAAATTGTAAGGGTTTACAAGGATCACATCATAAGGAATCATCATTAACTATGTATGTTTTCTTCAATTAAAACTAAAAGGCTACATTGAGAAGATCATTTTAAGTACATATTTTTGTCTCGTTACCCCAATTTAGCTTCCTTGTGTTGCGTTATTTGCGTAAGTTCCATATCCTACAATCCTACTTAATGCATTTATCACAAGTATTTCACAATTTCCACATTTTAAAATTTGTTAGTATCACAGATTTACCAAGAGCTACTTGATACACACTTGTAACAAAAAGATTATTCTTGCACTGAAGGACATCCTGCTTTTAGCGATACTGAAGTGGAACTTCATTTAAGCTCGCATTTAGAATCATCAGCCGTATACTTTTTTAATTGGATCCTTCTTCCTTGAGCATACGAAAAAAGACTGAATTAAAGGTAATCATAAGTTATTCTGGTAGCTTAGGCCATATTTTTTTGTTTATCGAGACGTATAACTTTGCAGTTTACTCCTTCGTTTATCTTCCGTGGCATAAAACTTATTGTTTTATAAGATAAGCTCCTAAAAGTTGTTAAGACTGACTGACTGACTGCCAAGCCTTTGAGGAGGACACACAGTCACATAAATATTTATATAATACGACGTTTACACGTGTAGAGACTGAAGTGTAAGTCTAGGTAAATGAGAAATAAAGATAAACAAAACAGAGATTCAAGATTTCGAAGGATTGCGTCAAGAAAATCCCACATAAAGTTCCTTATTCTCAGCATTTGTGGTTATTACTTCCAGATAGACATTTACAAGACTGCTGAATTTGCTCCCTTGTGATTTCTTTCCATTTACTTCTGTTAGCACACTGTGATTTATCACTCTTTCGCTCACTGCTACTCAATTCAACCCTTCTTGAGTGAGTGCAGACAAATAAATACATTTTGAATTTACTTCAACTTCGTAAAAAAATAGTCTAAATCTTCGACACAAGCTGAACTTTTGCGTAAACTTATAAGCGGATCATAACAGAGTCCACGTGGATTAAATGCTCAAAATGTATTCAAATGCAGATTTGGGCGTGTCTAACAAATATTGCAGTATTTTTAACCATAAACTTCTCCATAGAGGACACAGATCAACTCATTCTTTATGTGATCACTCCATGTCTAATTGCAGTTTTCCTGAGTACTTATTCACTGTGCAATATATCACTATAAACTACGAGCTCAACAGTACCTTAAAAGTAATAATGTATGGTCAGCAGCAACATTGCGTATTCCTATTCCTCAATTATTTCCATCCATCCTGAATATTTTTACAATAAAAACAATTATGAATACACAATTATTATAACTGGAACTCGTTCCTCCCACTTTGAATAATTGCGTACGTACAATACAAATCATGCAAAGTTGCAAAGCAAAGGTACTAATGATAATATCTAAGTAATTCAATATACCCTTCATGAATTTCAACGAGATTCACGTTAACAATTATTATTATTGTTATCATCCATGTGTAAATTGTTCTATTTGTTTATCCCATTGGTTTCCATCCAAATTTCAGTACCAGCTACATAGCTACTACGTTAAGCCTGAGTGTCTGCATGTAAAGTTTGCTTGATCTGCAAAAGAAAAAACCTACTTATTTTGACTAAGTTAATCTATTGGAGCCGCTTGAAACATGATATCAAGATGTTATTACGCGTTATGTTGCGCAAAAGTATCTCAGCACCATGCAGTATAGTGCTTCTAGTTGTAAATCTTTCTTCACACTTGCAAATCGCATTATCAAGGGAGTCCGATGACATTATACCTGATACCTTAGGAACTGATATCACAAAATAACTCTCTTCTCACAGCTCCTAACGTTCTACAATTCAACAGGGCCCTATTAAAGTTGCAGAGCTTCTAGCATCATCTCATAATCCACAGTTCTCTCCATTCACACTCTCCTTGCTTGATGATTTGTGCGTGATCCAATGAATGGGATTACTAATCTCAAGAAGAAATGGCCTTATGTATTAAGGATGGATAGAATTATCTCTTTATCTTGTTGTGTTTATGGCTTATGGGAGTTGAAGGTGGAACATACAAAAGTGATCGCAGATAAGATACGTTTGTCTCATACTTGTCTCCAACACAGATACATATCTTCATCTTTATTCAAGGAAACTATCAGAAATTTTTTATTGCAATCACAGCAATGTGTGAGGTTTAAAAATGTACCATTCGACTTGAAGTACAAACTATGCTGTAGTATCTTTGGTTGTCGTACATTTACACACATGCGATAGATTGTAGATATAGCCAGATTTTTAAACCACATCTAAGATCTCCTAACAATACACTACAGACCACATGTGTGTAAGAAAGCAAAGACGGATCTAATACCCAACTGGTGACACTACCGAGGGTACTTTAGTACTTTTAAGACAAAGTATTTTATTTACTGCCTGGAGAAGTAAAGTTTTGCTCAGGGTGCATATGTATATGTGTACTTTGAGAGTGTGTAGAGCAGAAAAAGTGTTTGAAGAAGAGTGTCTTTTCACAGAGGATTCGCAGAGATAGTAGTAAGATTGTGTCAAGAATAAGACTCCATCCATCCATCCATTGAGTGTGTAGAGGGTCGGTGGAAAGTTCATTCGGTAGCAGTGCCGTTTTTGGTTCCAGTCCAAAAAGTATTCTCCAGAAGAAGAGAAAGACGGGAGAGAAAGAGGAGACGAGGAGGAAGGCAGGAGGAGTTTGGCTCTGGTGTTGGATCGATAAATATAGAATAATATCTCTACCACCCCATTCAGTCTCCCTGGAGACGACTTTTCTGGAAATAACAATTTGCACATTCAACCCTTCCAATGACAACCCAACGAGTCACACAACAATTCAAAATAAATAACATTCACTCCATCCTCAAGTAGTTTCAAGTCTCAACACTTTTCCCATCTCCTCAGCCTCAGCTGAATCGCATTTCAACATTCGCCCACACGTAACAGTTATCGTTATCAGTTTATCACATATCATTCACCTCATCTACCCAGAGTATCGCATTTCTTGACTCTGACACCGTGTATGCCTTAAAGTATTTTAAATTAAGCAGCAATCCTGCACTAGACTTGGTATATCTTCCTTCTTGTTGCTCGCAGAAATCTGTTTCAAAGGAGTCTATATATAATACACATATGGGTACTTATGCTGTCAGGCCTGTGTCGTTTACTTTAGACTTAAGACTTAAACAAAGCCACACCGCAAGATAAGGAGATGATAATGAGAGATCTTTGATTTCGAATTCGTTGCGTCAGTCCATCCTTCCGCACGAAAGACGACAACAAGGGAGACATTTAGAGGAGGATCGCACTCTTTACATTCCCCATTACCATACTGGACCTTTTCTTAAGTGAGCTTCACATGCAATCGAGAAGACTTGCCTTCCAATTCCACGTCGTGCTTTCTCTTTCTCACTTTCCTTTTCAATTCCCTCATACGTCCTACTTCTCCCGTCTTTTATCTGTTTGGTCTCGTCTTTTTGGTTTGTACACTCGTTCCTGAGGTTTCTCTCACCGGACTTCCCTCGTACACATTCTATTATATCTATTGTCTTTAAACTTTATCTCTCTCAAAAGCATGTATACATATTTACCCTCTACATCATGCACCATGGCCATAGAGAACACAAAACTACTACTACCTCCTCTGTTCTCGTTTACCACACAATTTCCGCTGATTTTGTTCACGCCATCTCCAGCCGTTTCATTCCCACCTGAGATTTCCTCCAGAATCACAATATTCCCTTCCTCACTCCTTCCTTCATTAACATACAACACAAAACACCCGAAGTTCATGTGCAATGCATCTTTCTCCTCAACTTTCAACACTCCGTATATGTATGACATGGATTGATGAGCAAGATATCAAGCACGGCAGAAGGGCAGAACTTCGTATATATACTTATGCACCTCACGGAGATACTTTCTACGAGGCTTATTCATTTTCTATACAAACTTCTAATCTATCCAGTTATCTGTCTATACCGTTTATCTTTTCCTAGAAGTTTCCCCATATATATTTCCACACACGGGATTCCAGGAGAAAGTACGTTCAACGTATCATACATAGTCAAAGTCACAGAGTGTGAGTCCTGAAAGTCTCGGTGGGAGTGGCAATGTGTATTCGCATGGTGTGTGAGCGTAGGCTGAAGTCTAAGTCCCCGAATTTCGGAGGTGGTGGTGGTGGTGGTAGTGGTTGTGGTGCCGTGTCGGATGGGAAGAGAGAAGCTCACAGAGGGAACATCACGAGCCGGGTATTAAAGGGGCTTTGACCTTATCTCTGTATATGAAAAGAATGTTTCCTTCGCAATATCCACTCCCTTCTCCCTTATAAGACCGAAATTGCGAATGTTTGAAAGCACTTGAGCATCCCTTCCTCCTGTCTGTCTTGCAGCTCAGCCTGCCTGAACGATGCGAATTCCTCAAGAGATCATGTCCCTCGTAAACATTTAACTAACTACTCACGCTACCATAACTAGTAGCTGACTGCACGCTGGGAATTCACTTCACAGATTAATCTTGTACAAGCACACTTAAAATCTTTCCTTTTTCTACATTTCAAATTCTCAACATATCTCCAAATACAAGTCTTGTACATAAAATTCCTACCACAATCTTCAAAATCTTCACTGTGGTTTACATCCTCATGCTCCATCTCGAAGTGCAATGGTAGATAATCGATTCAAGCCATCATAATTTAGAAAAATCTTTTTTATTGTTGGAGTGAAGTTCTTTTTCTGTAGAACTTTTGTATCTGGAGCCTGAAACTATTACGAGCGCACATAGTATTCATTCCACAGAAATAGTATGACTTGGCTGTACAACTGCACTCGTGCATTTTACATTCATTCGTACTTTCTCAGCGCACGGCAAAAGTTTTTAGACGGTTTATCCAGAAGCTTTCAAGTCATGTGTACTTTTGAAATATTCAAGAGCAAGACTCAACACAGTGTGTGTGTGTGTCTTGTTTCTCATACAATAATGATGAAGGTAGCAATAAGGAACTATCGGAGAGGATGATGTTACTGTTGCCCACGAAAATGTAGTAGTAAGGAAGACTGGAATATATACTTTTATTCCATTTAGATTATGCATAAGATCTTAAAACAAGCATGGCTCGTTGCAGTTGGTGTAGTACAGACGTCGTATATGCTGTACTACGTACTGTCTACACTTTACTCCCGTGAAGTCTGTGTACTCCTACCCGGATTCGGGAGTTTGGGAGAGACAGCGAGGAACCCTTATTCATCTCTCTGCATCTTGTATGAAACCATGAATACATATATATATACAGACAAGTCTCGAATAGACGCAAACTTGGACAGGGCAAAGCAGTAGAAGTAAGTAGTTAGTAGGCCCTTGAAAGAAGATCTCTCCTCGAATTCTCCTGGAGAGCACAAGCAGCATCCATAACTCCAACCTCCTACTCTCCCGAATTCGGGTAGAACCGAGTATTCTTCTTCTCGGGCACTTCGTTCTCGGGGCCTTCGGATGAACAAGATTCATTGATCAAATTCCATGTCGGTCGGCTGCAACAAACCGTCTTTCCTCTGTTGTCACTCCATTCCACAGTTCCCACTGACTTTCCACACTGTGCACTCCAGCCTACGTTCTCCTCATTCTCATATTTCTACAACCATCCGATCTTCCACTCTTAATTTTAATTCCACATTTCATAACCTTTTTAAAATCATCACTGCAAGCGTAATACTTCACTATATTAGCGTGCGACCTGAAACTCAAAATTTCATGAAAATAATACTACCATTATTTTAGCTGCTACTCAAACAGCCAAAACCGCGCCAAACGTAAACAACACGAAGCATCCCCAGAATCCCCACACTCCAACACTGCGAGCGACCAGCGACTCACGCACACAGCGTCCCTCAAGGCACTTGTCGAATCAAAACACTCTGGTGTACGTAAAATTTAAGACGATTTTCAAAACTTCCCTTAGAACAACTAAACATACAGTCGGATATGCGCATTTTGTGTATAACTACTATGTAACTACTGGTTAAAGAAAGGAGCAGGTACCGTTAATACACCATCATAGTTATCTAAAACAATCATTGTAAACAAAGATTCAAATCAAGAGACAAGATTTTGACATTGCATCATTAGAAGCATTAGGACATTACTTGATTAGTAATTTCTTGTTAGCGTTGTGTGCGCTTTCACGCTGCTTCAATTTAAGTGCTTGTTACAAGGTTTATTTGTATTTTTGAGAGTCGGGAAATAGCTCAACATAGGAATTTAAAATAGTTACATTAAGTAGTAGTATTGGCAGATCTGACATACCTGGGCTATAATACAGTTTACACTTACCTAAACCTAAAGAATTTGTTTGCTTGTTGACACAGGTCTTTAATCACAAGAATTTTGTTTTTTTACAGAGCAAGGAAACACCGGAGGAATCAAGATTTATTGACAAATCAGTTCTGTGCGTGAAACTACCTTTTATTGAAAAGGTTTGAAAGATTCTGTAGTTGTTGTGAGTGAGTTCCACAGTGTGATGATGTTGTGATGGGCAATGCGGAAGAATGCTGAAGAGAGCATGAGGATGTGTGAGGAGGAGGGTAGTTCTGGTGGGGGGAACGTTGGGGTTGGCGAAGATGACCAGGGAGGGGGTGCGGTTCTCATAAGAATCCACGTTCCCGACCTCAACATTCACAAGTGCCTCCAGTTCTACAGACATGACCTCGTGTGGGATGTCAAGCAGCAGTGTCTGGCGTCTCTTCCTAAGGTATGTTTGGCATTGTGTGTGCCGATTTCTTTTTTCTTATTCATTCATAAGGCATCTCCAGAGATGCTACAATTACATGCATTACACAACTTAAAACCCGAAAGATTTTGTTCATTTATTGAAGCATAAAGATAGTATGATATTATGATGAATGAGTTTATGAGTGAGTGGATGACGAAATTGCAATCATTTTGGGAGGATTCCGGATTCCTTCTCATCTCACCTTATCCATCTAATCCAGTGTGTATTGCGTGAACGTAGTATATCAGAACAATATTATGAACCCCCACTGAGACAACTTCTGTGTTCTCGTGTCGTGGTATTCCTTCCCAAAGAAAAATCATGTGGTGCGGTTGAAGATTTTGGTTTTGGTCTTTTGGTGATGTCATTTCAAAACACTTTGGAAATAGCGCACAGAAACAGAACACATCCCCCCAGTAGTTATATAACGAGCAAGACTTGTATGAAATTCGAATTACTGCATTGTTTGTTAACAGACTCCCATGACTCCACACGATTTCACGCTCATGGCTTCCATAACATTCAGTATTGTAGTTTTGTACATATCCAAGGCAGCTCTCTGTACCTTTGCAAGACTTGAACCATTGTGCCAAGCCAATAATAAGAGTCTCAGTGAGCTTAAGTGTGGTCTCATTGTGATTTAAAATTGTTTGCCTGACATTATTCATTCATCATTGTTCACAAGCACGTTAACTTTTACGTTTAATGTAACCACACAGTACATAGAAAATATTGAAACTTTAAAATCAGAATCATAATCGTGCAACTATGTCTGTTACGTGGAGCTTTAACTTCACAATAATAACTTATACTTTGCACTCGTTTCATCGTTCTTAGTTAGTTTTACTCTAATACTTTGTACTAACTTGACTTATCAAACCATTCACATTGAAATAGACTCAGTAGACTATTTAAAATCGTACGTTTTGGGAGCAATTCTGAATACCCCAGGCTAGGCCCTAGAACTAAATGATGAATGATTCTGTAGCATAGTCATTGTTTGATGGTGTTTATAAGTTTATACACACAGAGAAATTAATAGGAAGATGTGATCACGTTTCGTAGCTTGTGATAGTGGTATGTGGTGTATGGCTTTTATTCGCATTTATGCAATTATTTGTTCATATGTGTCACACCGAGATTCCCAACAGTATTATAAAGTTTGAAATGTAGAAGAATATGTGAACCCCCAGTTCTTTCGGCAAAAAGAACATGAAGCAACGTCGTCGCTTGAAGAGTTCGAGCTGTTATGTATCCAACGATTGTAGTTGCAGTTTGTAATTACTCCATTATGGTGTTCACTATCTGCCTATCAACGTATATTTTTTAAATAGTTGAACACACTTCAGACCTATTTTGTGCAATAATGTCCAAAAGTAATGTATAATTTGTGCAATCGTAATAAGTACTTACTCGGCACGAGACTTGTCAGTAGTTAGAGGCCATGGCAAATGCGATGTACAAGAAAAAAGTTCAGATTTCAGCAGCAATGAATCTTTAAATTTACGAATAGTTTGTCAGCAGTTTCCTGGCGTACAATCAACAATAGTAATATTAGGTTTTAGGTTTTAGTTCTTCATGGTACTAAAATGTCTCAGTGTCTTCCTTCGAATCGCTCGACGCTATCAGCCTTTACGGCTGCATTTTGTATTCATTCGATAGCTGAAAGGAATATAAAAAGATGCATAATAGAAAGAAAGAATTTAACTGGTACAGGCTACTGATACAATATTCAGTAAAAATTAAAGGTCTATACACAATTTTATGTTTGTAAAGATGAAAGAAATTCTGTGAGTTAAAAGTCCGTTATTTTGTCGAAAATTGGGTTGGGTTTATTTAACACTCACGACTGTTAGAAATTATAACCAAATGACATCGTGAACCTGCCAACCATTCTACTGTTCCCTTAAATAATAGAGTTTCAGCTTAGCTCGTTATCTGCCGTATGAGAAATGAAATGGAACCGAACTCTTAAACTTAGCTCTGATGGTGTAAAACTACAAGAAAGTTTTAACTAGAGCTGTCTACCTAGACGCGTGTATTATTTCACATATCTTATTCGATAGAGATGCATATTCATTTTAAGAGAGTTTATTATTAAGTCACATGAAGTGCTTTATAATTACAACAGATGCTAATTGATATTGTATACAGTGTACTTCGCTTGGAACAGGAGCTATTTTACTATCCCCGCAGAGTTTTATAGCGATACTTAGGCAATTTTGTTCTATTGGAAATTGGAATTTATCCAGTTGGAAATAAAATTTTCAATAATAAGTGATTACGGCTACTCAGTGAAATAGTCTTTATCCATGTCGCACTGGCTCCCAAAGTTTGTAACAGCTCTAGAAGCAGTGTAATTTCTTCAAATATTTTCTGTTCGATCTCTGTATCAGTGCTGGCTAGAAAAGCGAAACTTAAGAAACTGATGGTGAGTTTTTCAATACATTTGTGGCATCTGTTCTCGGAACGAGATTAGGACCAGGGGTAATTAAGGTGTTAGGAATTATGTTAATTACTCCTTTCTATTTAAAACCGTTCACAAGTATAGACAGTACACAACATTAGCTCGTATGGGAACAATTCATTAATAAACTTAGTGACGTTTTGTTAATTAAGTAAGTCCCGTTGCATTCACGCCAAGATTATTGAGAACTTATTTTTTGTTTGTTTTTAAACCTTGGTGATTGATTTTTCCGTGTACTCCATTTCGGATTCGTTTTTATTGATTGGACATCTTTTACTCGGAGCAAATCAATCAATTTCATGTGATACTTAGGTAACCGAGTGGTTTGGGGTATGTTATGCTTTTTTTGAAAATATTATTTTTATTACATTACTTTTGTGCTCGCTAAGAAACCGCATTAGGGTGGACCAGTTGTGTGGGATTCACGGCTTTTGTTGATGTTATTATGCTGACTGAACCAAATGAGAATCATGATTTGGCATCTTTACGGGTGTGTGTTATAGTATGCTGATATTGCTGATGATGATGATTGCAAAATTCGAGGAATGTGTTTTAGCTCACTCTGAACGTTGCGACCGATTAGCTTCTTAATTCATCTACAAAGTACTACTACTAAAGATAAGTTAAGTTTGCAAGCTTATAAGCAATACTCATGAAAAAAGCCTTGCCAACTGTTTACTGTATTTTCTGGTTAACGTGTATTCTATTGACTAGCAATTTATTGGCTAACTCTTAATTGTGATTAGACACTTGAAAGTCCAAATGCAGCATCATCCAACATAGCCTGCGGGAATTTTTTCCCTATTCGAGTGCATACTTTGCAATAAAACATGCTTATAACATTCTTACATTTCTTACCGTAACACTTTGCTGCAACTATTTGATTCCGTTTCTAATCAACACGGTGTAACTCAATTTATCACCCAGAAGCTCATTTCTACGTTTCAAAGTTTACAATTGGAGTTAGTCTCGCTACCAGCTTTCGAATGTGAAATTGACTAAGGTTCTGCTTGACAAAAATATCGTCAAAGTAGGTAGTCTGCATACTGCCCCCAAATTGACATAAGTTGGCCAGTTAGTTAGTAAAAAAAATCACAAGCAAGAAAAATTTGATCTGAACTTTTCGTATTGATTCAAGTCTAAAAGCCAACGAATGTCTGGCGTTAGTACAAAACATGTGGTTATATTTGATTATTATTTATTTGGAACTGCTATGTCGACGACTCTTCACCACTGTCAGCACTTCTCAATTCATGAGGCTTTTTTCGTGGAATTGAATTCGTATACTTCTACTGACTGAAAATTCATCCTTATTTCAACTTTTTATTTCTTGTGTTGTAGATTGTATCTAACCTATCCCGCAGGGATAGGGTAGATATAAACTGTGTGTTAATAGACGCATCTTATGGGAGCGGGCTGTCCGTGGATGTTTATGAAAGGTGGGGGTTACTATGAGTAGGGTAGGGAACTTTTTTCGCGCGTCCAATTGGAGTCTCATGGTACCCATCATTAATGCTAACAGATAGGGCCTGGGGTAATGGGAGACACCAATTCTGACGGTGGTGGGACGCGCGAAAAACCGTGTACTTCTGGTTAGGGAGCATTTAATGCTCTCCGAAATCGATGGATCTCCCAATTTGTTAGGATTCCTAACAACGGTCATGCTTCTGTTAACCCACAGTTGATATCTACCCTATTCCTACGGAATAGGGCTAGATACAATCTACAATTTCTTGTGCGTTAATCGACTTGAATCACAATCTGTATGCTTCTGTTACCATCGACTTATTTAACCATAATGAATCTTTCACATAAAAAGAAATAAAACAGCGTGCTGCACTTGCTGAAAAAATGCAGAACAACAAAGTTAATATCTGATCGTTATCGTCAGCAATAGTGTGTTCGTTGGCTACTGTGGACTATGGAGTAAAAACTGATGGCGATGCGTCAACTCCCGTACGGATTTGAATTTTATTTTGTTGTGGTTGACTTGAAAATAATGAAATCTTTGTGAGAAAAGTCGTGAGAAAATTTAAACAAGACACAAGACACTTAAGTAATTAAGCTCATGACTTCCGTTGTACATTTTATGTGTCAAGATAAATTCTGAAATCTTTTATGCTATGACATTGGTTTTAGATAGCATTCAATACCTCAACACATTTGACAATTATAATCAATGTCTTGTTGGTTAACAAAGCTCGTGTTGCCTCTTTCTTTACTTACCATCCGTAGCAAGTTAGTTTGCATGTATATATTTATGTAGTTACTTGAGCGAGCTATGTACAATTCGTTGTTAAATTACTTGTATATATAGATATCTAAAACTGCAGTCAAAAGTTCCCCTCTGTATTTGAAGAAGAGTCCATGATTTTGTGTGCGTAGAATGTTCCTAATTCAAAAAACAACCTAAGTCAGTTGATTGCGTTTAAAGTTTAAACAAAGGGTTTCAACTATTTTATGTACATAATTCAATTCCGTGTGTCAGTAAGCAGTAGACGATAATGGATTATGAATTTAATGCATTGTTCTCAAATTTTATGAGAATTGACACACTCTTACATTTACCGTCAATAAAATAGCGGTAAACAATAATCAAGGCAGTACCTGATTTAATTATCTTTTGATTCAAGATTAGATAACTTAAACGATGAGAGGGAGTGTGCGTCTACTATAGAAGAACGATAAAAGTGTCATGCCAAAATAATTTATGCATTCAGTACATGATTAGTAAAATATCCGTAAATATCGCCTTCTACACTTAAATACGCCAATAAAATAAAAAATTTCCCAGGTGCTGATTAGAACATGGAATGTATGGATAATAATCTGTTAACCTCGATTGAAAGTTTTAAAGAAAACTAACCTTGGTTGACTTAATACAATAAATAAGGTTAGCGTGTGTTGGGAACGTTTATGAACCCTTACATCACCCAAAGTAAACATCAATTTACTCATGAATGGAACGAGTTCCTTTAATAAGTTGTAATTTTAATAACCTTATTTATTATTATTTATTTTGGGCTGTGTGCCGTCGTGCTTTGCGTGTGCGTGTATGGGAAATATCTGGTCAACTATGGCTCTATGACTCTAAACTAAAGCCGACACTGCTGTGCTTTTTTAAGCATTTTATTTTATTTTTATTTGCTGGAATGGCAGTCTGCTCACCACAGTACTGTTCTCACTTCGACTGGCTCAGTGAATTAATCTTCAAGCTAATTTTGTGAATTTGTATTTTCATGATAGGGAATCAGCAATCGAATTGACATTCGTTGTTTCATTTCCACGCATTGAGCTAACTATGTATCGGGTGTGCCTGGTGTGCAATATCCTGTGATTTGAGTTTACTTTGGATTTGGGATTACGATATTCTTATCGCATGAATTTTAGTTTGCACTTGCTAATAATTATTGCTCCGTGGTTAAAAAAATCAGCTTAGGTAGAATGCGTTGTTAGTTTGATGTTTTGTACAATTTTTTATTTTGCATCTCACTAACTAGGAAGGATTAGGATTCTCGTTGATCTGATCGAGATGTCGAACCATAACTGAACCCTACTACTTATAACGAGAAGGTGTGTAATTTATAGCTTTAGGAACCATTCCTTGGTTGGGCTTGTTATGATTTAAAGATCCACATCTTGGATTAACCAGAAAGTCAAGGGAACTACGAGTTAGGAAGGTTAGGACGTAATTTGCACAAGTCAATTAGGTTCTGCTGATTAAAGCCAGATTAAGGCAGTCGAATTCACGCTTTCGCTTTTGTCATTTCAGCTTGAATCAAAATTCTTGGAATGTCAAGACGAGAAGAATTGTTAGTCTCGTCCTACGTGGTATGACTACGGTACATCTAGCAACTTATTATTGGGTTGGGCTGCTCTGGTCGTTGATCTCGAATCTTCTTACACGTCTTAAATATCTGCAGTTTGAGTATGTTGAAATGCTGATACTTCCTTATTTTCTGGGAAAATTGTCACATTATTTTAAAAACTTATGGTCATTCAATACCATTCGAATGTTCCCTTTTACTACCGTGATCGGCAATTCTATCGACCATCTCTAAACTCCAAACGTCTACCTACACCTACGCTGTTTCTATTCTCAGCATGACTAATGAAGTTGTATAGTTGTATATATTTATTGTTAATCGATGACTGCTAATGCTCAGAATATGTTAGTTAAGCCAACAAGCCAAGTTAT
Organism: Isotomurus palustris; assembly: GCA_034696625.1. NCBI lineage: Eukaryota > Metazoa > Arthropoda > Collembola > Entomobryomorpha > Isotomidae > Isotomurus > Isotomurus palustris. The sequence goes on along the minus strand of JAQGAD010000015.1, from coordinate 55,986 downwards.
ACTCACCACATGAACGAAAGCTGAATTGTCGTGGAAAGTCATGCATCTAAGGCTAAATTAGATTTCAACAAAAAGTTTAGTTTCCAAAATTTGCGTTTCCATTTTCTAACCTTGAGAGTTGCGACAGACTGAAGTAAACTCACCCACCCCATTTCTAAATTTTGTGGCAAAAACATACTTAAAGAAAAAGAATGCATTGTGTTCTCGTGTGGCTGTGCTATAATGTGAGAAAAGTACGGGTTTATGATCTCGTTTATGATCTCATTTGCTAACCACGAAGACGAACAGTCTAAGAAATACGCGACCCTTAGCTTTGCCTTAGCTATGAGTGTGTACCCACGAGCGGAATTAGAACAATTCGCATGCAAAATGAGCCGTGATGTCTGCTAGTTTAATAATTTTATTGCAATAATGAGAAAGCAACATGACACAAATCTCATTTTTTGAGGCTTTAGCTCAATCGTGAAATAATTCGTACGTGTTCATTATTTCCAAAATTGAGGACTGAATGAGTTACATGTTGCTGTGCATCCTAATCTTAATCTAAATGACTCTTAAAAATTCAGTAGAACAATGACTCGTATCCTGTTATTAATTGCAACTAACAATGTTTTCAACTTTGTTTCAGGAACTCAAGGAAAGTTTCAACTATGGACTGTTTGCACCCCCATGTAATGGTAAAGCTGGAAAATTTTTGGACGAAGAAAGACCCCTTTCTGACTACCCGTTCAGTGGCCCAGTTGGCTATCTTGAGGTTGTTTTGGATATTCATTTGCTCTCATAATTATTTACATCATACATTTGCACAAGTTGCACAAACTCAAGTGACGCCGAAGTTGTGAAGTTACTTCATTCAGTACATCATGTCCGTGCTTTAAATGGGAATGAGATGTCAAAATGTGAAGTGAAAAGTCTAAAAGAACTTCAAGCTTCATTGCTAATGCATCTTGTCCTTTTAGGGAAGTTCGTAGCTCATAAGCAGTTTCCTAATATTAATTACTTTAATGGCTTTATTTGCTAGGACTTGTGGGAATTCGTGACAAAGTTCGCTTCTTACTTTACATCTCTGCTTGTCCTGAAGTTGCAAAATATCCTAATTTCTAGAACGTCGTGTAGTTACGATGAAGGACACGAAACTAACCTTTACCGCACATTAAGAAGATCCAATATATGTGAACTCATTTTCTTCAAGATAGATTCTATGCCCATGTGTAGTATTCGTAGCTGTAAAAGGTTCGCTGTACAAAATTACAATTAAATCCATTTAGAGTTTGTTTACATTTAAACTGAACCGAGAAATTAAAGCTAACAGATAAAACAACAAAAGTTATTAGAACTATGAAAGCCTCATAAAATTACCAAGGGAAATTTTTTATAAATCCTGATACAAAATGTTACAATCAGTTAGGGTTGAAATGTTTTATGTATGCTGTTTAAAAACACAAAATGTTTAATACTTTTATCTTTGCAGTTGCGATACAAGCGAAGACTATACAAAGGACTCAATCTTGATGAGAAACAGTTAAAACAACTGCATACAAAATCGAATTTGCGTCGATTCCTTGACTATGTATCTTCTGGACACTGCGATAAGATTACAAAGATGTGTGCAAAGGGACTGGATCCGAATTTCCATTGCCCAGAAACAGGAGGTGAGTGTATAGAAATAGTTGAAGTGTATCACACTATTTAATGGTTTGGCATCTTTTTATTTAAACTTATAGGCCTATTTACGACTACTTTGACAGATTTCTTTACACTTTCTTACATTGTGAATTTTTCAGAAACCCCACTGTCTATGGCAGCTCTGATGAAGAAACCCAATAAACTTCTAATTTCTCTCGTGAATGGAGGAGCTTTGCTGGACTATCGAACTAAGGATGGGGCTACAGCAATGCATCGAGCAGTTGAAGCTAAGAGCTTCGAAGCTGTCAAGACAATGTTAGATCTCGGAGGTTCGCCAAACTACAAAGATTCTAAAGGACTCACGCCACTATACTTAAGTGTATCATTGTCTGCTGATCCGAGTATGACGGAACTTCTTCTTCATGATCATGCTTTCATTGGTGCTCAAGATTTGCAAGGATGGCATGAGGTTCATCAGGTAAGCGAAAAACCACTCTTACGTTGTTTTACAATGTTACTGGGAAAAAAGTTCGTACGGGTTTGATATCGTGATCGATATTTCTGTTGTGAGTGCTACGTAGACCGAGAACGGAGACCGTAGACTTTTCAGTTCGTGGTAATAAACAACTACTTATTTACAGCTTGGACGAGTAGGGACAGGGAGGTTTATAGGGAAGCATAGAATGCAAGGTCAAGGTTTCTTAAGGGGTTCTTATTCCGATGAACTTCATTATGAATAAACATGAATAAAATAAAATCGATAAGGCGGGGGCTATAGTTGATTGCATCATTCATGTAATTTGATAATGCGAGTAGTAAATGAAGGAAGAGTGCTTTCATTTCATTATCGCTTGCTGTCACTGGTTCCTCTATGATGATAATGAATCAAATGGAAACTTAATATCGTCTCGTTCCTTGCGCGTTGCATAGGTTGCATGAGAGTCCAAAGTCTTGACTTATGACTTTGTAGTAGTTGGTAGGGAAAAGGTAATCTTGGGAATTAATCTTATTACGGAAACCTTAATAGCGTAGCTGTTGGTGCTGATGAGCCTATATGCTATATTTTTACGTGTCTGCTGAGGAATTCTGGCTGTGAACCATAATTTATATGGAGTTTTTACAAGCATACTGTACGTTCAGGTGCAATATTTATAAAATGTCTTGAGTAAAGTTAGTGCGTTGTGTGGGCTCCGTTATTCGGAAATAAAAAAGAAAGGTAACATGGTATGAAGCTCATCATTGTCTGTGTCATGAAGTGTGACAGTGCACTGGGAGTGTTGTAGGTAACTGTCCGAAAGAAGTAGGTGCAAGTAAAGTGCAATGTGAATTGTAATTTGGTCATAACTTGAACCTGAACTTATAGTTTTTATCTTTTCATTGCACTACTCTGCTCTACTCTTGTCCTCTTTATTTTTATAAGGCTCATATGCAATACATTATGATTTGTGCGGAAATTGTTAAAATCTAACATTCATTCAATTTCACATTAGATGTGTTTTTTTTTGTTTGACAGCTGCTAGTAGGTGACATCTGAGAAGCAAGTAGATATCAGTTGTGATTCACAGTATTTACCTACAACTTACTAGGAAAGATCCATGGAAGATTCAGGTTGTTCTCAATTGGACGCAAACTGTTTACGGATGAATGGGAGAAGTTTTGCTTGATTATAGAAATCGCAGAATGGCAGCAAGCTTTAATACCCTGCGTTACGCATGCCTTGGTCGAATATATTAAAATTTATGTTTGCGATTTACGACTTAAGGCAGCTCCAATCTACATATAATTTTCATCCATCAGCTGAACATTTGAGTTTTAAATTGGTTCTAATTTCTGTATCCGGCGTGAGTTTTTTTGTGAATTGTGATGCGATTCATCTTACTTGTGATCATTTGCTTCTGTGCACCACTTGCTCCTATGCCTCGTTGAGAATGTGAACTAGAGACATAATTGCTGCAAATTACTCTATCGATGCTGACAGATAAGGATGTTCTGTTGTATGTAGTATTATTTTAACAAAGAAAACTCATGAACTCATGAACAATGATACAAGTACAAAATTCAATATTCCACATTATATGATGCGAGATTGGCAATTTTCGCTTTCACAGTTTCTCACCAGTTTTTTCGATTGAATGTGTGTGAACTGAAAAGGAAAATGTAAAGGCAAATACTTTGTATTCAACTAAAAACTATTCAATATAGCGTTCGTTCAAAAAATTCTTGAGGTCCCAAACGGTCACGCAGCATTCGTATTACTATTGTTTCTACGTTCAGGTCACGACTCCAATGTCATGAGACAACGCTCTGACGGAAATAGCTTATTACACTCAATTGATCCACTTGAATCCTGAGTGTGTTGATTTATAACCCAGCCTCATAACTCATCAAGTCGAGCAGTCAGTAGAGGCAAGATATATCGAAAATTGAATCGAAAGTGACGAGCATAAAAATAGTTAGTACAAGAAGAGATCCTAAGTAAATGCACTAGTCATGCCGTCATATTCATACCATACATCGATTATGCTTGGTCTTATTATTCTAACGCTGTCTGTCCGGAAGTACTTCGTCTAAACTCTAAAGGTTAGGAAATGTCATCTCCATCTCTGTTCAGCTGATGTGGTTACTCAAGTGCAGGTATCAAGTAAACTCCAGGTCTTTTGAAAATCCAGAGTAAATTTAATGATTATTGAAAAACTATTAGGCATTGAAATTGATGTAATTGAAAGATAGGGCACAAGATCAATATTCCATCATTCCAGGCTTCCTGAAGTTCATTTAGTTCATTTTTTATGCTCTCTCTCCTCTTTTGATCACTCCCAGCGTTGCAGCCATACATACACCAAATTTATTCAAGCACCTTTAGATATTGTAAACACCTATAGTCATTGTAGGCCATTCTTGGGGCCAAGGTTGCATTAAGAAGATGAATGTTGTCACCAGGAACTGTGCTCAGTGATACAGTTTCTGGAAGGTGTGAGTGTTAAAAAAGTGAGTTGCTAGTATGAAATGAAGCAAAAAGGTTTGAGTGTTTATTCAGGGTTATTAAAGAAGGTTTTTGCTCATTCATGATGAATATCAAGCCAATTGATGTGATACAAATTACGTCTTCAGTGATAGTCGCTTTGTGATGAACAGAGGTTTGTGAGATAGAATGACAGAGCAAGGGCAGTTTTGTTAGTTCATTAAAATAGTCCTCATGTTTGTGTACATTGTGTGTAATCATAATTTCTGATACTTTCGTAAATATTACAGTGATTGGCCTGGCTCAGTTTTTGCTTGATTTAATTGCAGTTTTAATGAAAGGTAGACGGTCGGTTTTATTATTTGAGGTCAAGGTGGAGCATACGGGGACCGAACTCGCTGCACACCTGCTGTTTGAATGGAACTAGGCTGATGCTTCGAACTATTAACTGACATCATATTTGCTGGATAAAATGCAATACCTTTTAACAAACAGGTTCCCTTGTGCTTACAAATCACTAGTCATTAGAGTATCAGGGAAAAATCAGCGATTTCTTTAACTTGCATATTGTGAGGTTCGAAGTAAGGATTGCAGTTTCGTTTTCACCTACGATATAGCCACCATTGCAATTATTGCTAAAATAAACGGACAATAACTAACCGTTCACGTCAAATTTTAAGCGAGTAAGAGTAACTTAAGATACAATCTCATTTGAAATCACTTAAGATTTTGCACGCCATCGAAATAAGAAAGAATAATGACATTTCAACTAAGCGATGAGCAATGATGCAATGAAGCGTTGTAGAAGATTCGTAGAATAGTTTAATGCTGTTTCTTGTCTTGCACATCTCACCTTGAGAAAAGTAATTTTGCTCATGTATAACACTTGGCTACCAATCAGCAAGTCAGCTCTTAAAATTGCAATAAGAGTGTTCACGTTACTTAACAGAATCTAACATCCATCGTATACACATGCCGGTGCAAATCAGTTGTGGACTTGTGGGCTTCATTTAATGTTTTACTACCTAAGACCTAAACAGTAAGCATGTGTATAATATAGGTGTAATCACAAAGCTGGTGTAATCTTGTTAAAGTATTCATTCTATGAACATATTCAAGTGGTTTGTTAAGGAACAAAGACGTAATATTTGTGTAGGCGACTTGAACATGAAAAAGAAGAAGGGTTCAATTAAAATTTTGAGTCGCCCAAATATCCTTCTATGCCAAAAGCGACATGGAGCTCCTGATTTCTTTAGTTCCCATGAACAACCAGAACACTAGTTAAAAATTTGTATTCTGTAATGTAATTTTACGGAGGACTTGCACACTTTTTGCATCTCTCTATGCTGTATTAGTAAAGCTTCGAACAATAAGTATTCATTCGTGTCGCGCTGTGTCCTCGTGTAATTCGACAGAATCAAAGTTGACATCCCTATTAGTCAAGACTTTAAATGGGCTGCGAGAAGCTGAAGCACTCAACACTTCGTTTTAACGTCTCTTATGTACTTATACCCTTCAATCTACTTCTAATCATAAAATGAGCATGCTACAAAAAGGGGCGGTGCCACCCTTGGCTTAAGTCTGTAATTACTCGTTAGTTCTGTTATTATTTTTTATAATGCCTTCCCTGTGTTCTCGTAGGAAAGCACAAGCAAAGTGATGATTATTAGCTGTTGGTGTCGAATTTATGACATTATTTGACCTTAATCAACGTAATACTATTATTCCCAGCGTTTGAGTTAATTGTTTAAACCACCATGAACAGATGTGTTATTACAATGATTTTATTTCTTAATTTTTGTCTTAGGCTTGCCGAACTGGTCTAGTCCAGCATTTGGAACACCTTCTATACTATGGAGCAGATATGAATGCTCGAAATGCTTCAGGAAATACGCCGCTTCATGTTTGTGCTGTGAACAATCAAGAATCTTGTGCTCGACTTCTTCTTTTTCGCGGAGCAGATAAAGATGCTCTGAATTTTGCCAATCAAACTCCATACCAAATGGCTGTCATCGCAGGGAATATGGAACTCGCTGACATAATACAAAATCACAGAAGTCAGGATGTCGGTAAGTTGACTTATTTTTCCAAAATAAAGTTCGTAAGGTAAAGAGGTTTGTAGATGCTCTTACAGTTCCGATTTTATGCATAACGCTCAACGGAGACACGGGGATTCTGATTCCTCTAAAGCAGCCTGCTCAAAATTCTCCATTATTCCCGAAAAACTCATTTTGATTCATTTACTCATGTCTTCTATTCTTGTGAAAGAGTTTTTTTTCAACTCAATTGGCTAGAAATCATATACTGCTAGACTGCTGCCATATTCTGCTCTTCCAGTACGAATCATATAAGAAATTATAATGCGAAAAAAATTTTCTGGGATTGAATTGTCCGGCGTCAATTGAATTTAACAGTATAGAGTAGTCAACTGAGTTGTTTTTCAATAGTAACAGTAACGCCTACACCAAGCATTCGAGTTTCCAACAACTTCATATGAATAGATTCAGTGCTTTAACTTCATCATACAGCAAGGAAACACCGTTTGTAGGGAAGAGCGAACTATTCGTCTCTTAAAGAAGTTTCACATTGAACTGTTTAGATAAGTTATAAATAAAGTGGCATATCAGTACTATTCAAGTTTCTAAAAGATAAACAAAGGTTCGAAAAATGGAAAATGAGGTTCTTTTAACTTGACATTTTTATTGGAGAAAATTTGAGTGAAAGTGGCATTTCGGTTAGAGGTTTTGATGAAAAAACTCAGTGTGATCTTGATGGATCTCTTTTACCTTGTGCCTTTGGGTTTACCTCGTTCTTCTCATCTTCTCAACTTTCAACAAAGTTCCAACTTCCGTCTTCCGTGCATCTTTGAAATCCTTGGCACTAAAATCTTCTCGTTCTCACACACTGCGCGTGTTTAATTTCCTTTTGGGTTAAATTAGTTTTCCTGTAGAATGTAACGTTCATGAATGAATAAGTACCCTCGCAAGAAAGAAGCGTCCTGAAAGTAATGCCTTCTCTTCGCCTCGTTTTATTCGAGAAAGAAATAAACTGAAACCCATTCACCATTGTTCGGCGAAAAGAAATGAAACGTGTGTTGTAACTTGGTCAACATGCCGATTTGTCAATTTCGTGTACAATTGTTGAGCAGCCATACGCCGTTTTAGTAGCCCCGCATGTCAATAATAATGTACAGTGGTTGACTGAACTGAAGGTTACCCTAAATCATAGTACTGTGCAGAATTTGGTCAGTCGAGCTCAAAGCAAGATGTGGGTTTTATGGCTCGAATCGGAGAACAGACTGGGAAAGTATATTTTCGTCTTTGGTAGATGAGAAAGTTCCAGGATTACCGTTAGCCTGGCAGTTCCAGGCATAATAGTCTCTCTCTTGTAGCACTATAGTTGTATTATTGCATTAGTGTTTCAGCTGGGAATAAAGGTCATTTAAAGGACTACAGTATCACCTCCGCCATGTCTTTTACCATGAAGCCAGGACAGCCGAGTGAAAATGGTATGCATTGGCTTTAATTTCCCGTCTCCCTTCTTCTTTCTGATGGTAGAAAGAAAGCAACGAACAACGGAATTTGAATAAGTATGAGCTATTGTGCATTCAAATGACAGTTCTGCCGTGCGATAATTAGCAGAGACTCGTTGGAAGAGAAGATAAGGGAGACGGGAACTCGTGAATTGTTCCCAGCCATCGAATTGCAGGAGTTGATTACGTTTGTCGTCTTCTCGTGCTGACTCTAGTGTGTATACCAAAGTTAGGGAATAAATACTCTAAGCACACATTGAAGACTGAGAGTCTACGAGACTATAGGAATAGCAGCACAGCACTTCATCCTTCAGTCCTGCTGTTCACCTGACAATAATTTCACTGAGCAAAATGGCTTTCTCCTTATCTCTCCTGGGACTTGTGGATAGACAGCCTCATTTGAGAACCCTGGCCACCTGAAGGCGACTTGAAAGTGCTTCGGAAGGCTCAGTTCTCACGATACTTTCAGTCTATAATAATGTCTCTCATATCTGCTGTGTAGCTATTGTTGTTCCACTGAATAGACTTTCTCCCTTCTTCGGTTCTTGTGTAGCTCATAGGGACTCCTCATTCAGTTCCATCTTCTCGGGTGTTTTAACCTTATACACTCTACCACTTCAACATCCCATTCCACATGCATTCTCTGTCTATCTGAAATGTACACGTGAACTGTGAAAAAGGATTTCGCTAGTGACTCTGTACAGTCTGCTCGCTTCTCGATCGATAAGAGATTTCTTCACGTCAGCACAAAACCTCTTCGCGCTAATTGACTCGACACTTACGACGTGAAAGGAACATCTTCCTAATCAATTATTGACATGATGATGAAATGGCTTTTTCTTCCACTTCTCTACGAATCATCCTCTTGTCATGTCACTCAATGTATTTCTAGTCTACCGCAGAGTTAAGTGGGTTAAAAGTGCACGCAAGCATATTCAATCTCACCTTCTCCTTCCCTTCACACAAGTGAGTAGATGGTCAGTCAAGATTATCTTTTTGGATTAAGTAATCCCATTAAATCATCCCACACACGTAAGCATGCACCTCCACTTATCTCTGCTCTGATCTCTGATACTTGTGGAACAAGTAACAAGGCGGATCGATGTCGAATCTTCGAGTGGTAAATTGCAAGGCGCATTTTAGACTCTCTGAGCTTTACTTTAAGAACTCAACCTTTAGGGTCTTAAAGAAATAGTTCGTTCGTTTTATTATCTTTGAGAGAAGAGCCGATAATCATGAATTAATTGACAGTGTGTCAGGAGGAGAGACTTATGACTGTAAAGTTTGTTCTTTTCAACTAGATTGATGACTTTCTCAAACCTGTTTTCTTCTTCCACCTACGCTCAACTCTTCGTCTTTTGATTGTGTCACATACTCATAAATTTCTAGAAAATAAAGTTTATAAAAACACATCGTCTAACTCAAGTCTCACTAGTCTCATAAAGGGTGAAAAAGTTTTATGAAGATGAAAGACAGTTACGTTAGCCATTCATTCACCATTGCCATTATGGTCACGTTAAGGCTCGAGGCAGATTTGTGATGCATTCAAAATTCTGGCAGGATGATGATGAGGTTCTAACTTCTAAGAATTTGGACACCACGACCACGAGACAAAATTTTTTATCGCGTACGATTATGGGATTTGATAGCTTTTACCACTCGCAACTGGACAGCTTCTCGCCTTCTCTTTTATATCTCTCCACTATTTGCCTATCAAATTATCAAATGGCTCATTCAAAAGGGAATGGAATGTTGGAAGGTGGAAGTTAACAAGATTCATCTTTGTGGGTATAACTCATCTACGAAATTCCATATCCTCCCTCTGTCTCTACCAATCATTATCTCTTGTCGTTGTCACAGGCAATCAAAGATGACACACAGTATAATTGTGATAATAATTCTTCCCAAGTCGAGGTGGTCACGAATTGTCCAGGCAGAAAGGAAAGACTGAATTCGTGACTGTAAATGATAATATGAACTCGGTGTCCGGCAAAGTGATTGAGAGAGCTCACTCCTCTCCCCCCCAACGAACACGTTTTTTGTGTGCACTAGTGACTGTGCAGACTCGTTACAAAAATATCGGAATTTCATTTTTTGTGCTCTGCAAATCTGGAAGGAGTAAAAGTTCTTTTCCTCTTCACAAGTAAAATTGTTTTACTGAGGAGAAAGACCTCCTGCTGTCCGAGATGGTTGGGAAACTTCCTGGAATATCCTGACTAGATCTCCTTCCTCTCCAGATCTCATGCTGATTAATGGGCTAAAACTAACTCCACAGTGCACAGGCACTACAATAGACCATCCACATGATACACACACGGTCAAACGCTTAGTAGCTCAATGCTTCTTACAATTAGTAGAGGACCCCGTTTAATACTCCTCGCTAATGATCATAACAGTTGCCTAGCTATTCTTCTTTCTTCATCCCTATCCTAATCCTGGCCAAAATAATTGTTGCCTCTCTTGTATGCAGTAAAAGAGTATTTGTAGGTGAAGCAATAATCATATATAAGTACATGTGTTGCAGCAACCAAGAGCCAAAGCAGCAGAGACTCAGATTATGAGATTATTACACTCTTAGCAGCGCATGTTGAACAAAAATAAAAAGCTTGCGTAAACTCTTTTGGTTGCTCCATGCTTAAACTATACACCTTAGGCAAACAAGAGCAGTTAGTGCTAGCAGTAACTTAGCCAGTAGTCATCGTCCTGCCAGTCCACCTACCTAATATGTACGTGTGATTATGTGATGGCCTTTTATCGCACTTGTAGTCTCCTCGGTTCACAAAATGAGTCAATGGGTAATTAATGTTGAATGCAGTTCTAAACACTGAAAAGATGCATGGCTTTGATCATTACACATTTTAGACAAATATACCTTTATGTACTGGTGATTAGCAGATTTATTCTGTGTACTTCATGTACGTCCATGTGTAATTGTCCGTAAAAATTGTACTTGTTGTTTTTAATCGGAATCACGTTATTATAAGTAAAGTGTGTGCCACATGATGATGTAGTTGATTCGCCTTGTTTTATGTTTAAGTATGTTTTGTGTTGTTTGTTTTGTTTGCATTATAGTTCCCTACCGCGACCTCCCAAAGTACAATCCTAGGAGACGAAGTGTAATTTCCAGAGCGTTCTCCGACCCCAGACTCAATTGTTCCATGACGTGCCTCTCGGGGCGTCTGTCGCGCGGTCCTCCCAGTCCCTGTCCCTCTAATCGCTCCCTTCCTCCCTTCAGTTCAGCCTCCTCTTGTCTAAGCGAATGTTCTGGCCATACGAGATCAGGCAGTTGCTCTGATTCCTCCTATTCCGGAGCCAGTAGTCATTTCGGAAGTGAAGACAACTGCGGATCTGCCATCACTGGTTAATTTCCATTATCATTTTTAGCTTATCATTGATCACTAATCTACATATGTTCTTTCCGTGCGTGTGTCCTCTGCCTGCCTGCCTGACACACTTTTGCATGCTTGTCATTCCTCTACCTCTCTGTCTCTTTCCTTTCAGTTCTGAATTAGGTTAGTAAAGCTTCTCGAGAATATTTATGGAACATTTGTTCCTACTTCTTCCATTCCAATTTCCAAGTGATTTTCCGATGAATCTGAGAACCACGAACTGGAGGCAGCTGGGTCCCATAAGGTCGCGTTGTGTTCTTATGGATTCACCAGCCGTTCATTCCTCTTCCTCCTTCTATTCTCTGTAACAGCTTCTTAATCCATAAATCACCTATCCTAATTCCCTATAAGTAATTTGACAATCGAAACAACAAGCTTACTATGCACAATATTATTGTTTGCAACTGGGTTCCTCCTACGTCCTCTACATGTTCCATGCAATAAAACGCTTTTTGTGTAATCTCTCAGCACAGAACTAAAAGAAGATTTAGGAGAATGTGAGTGGGTGATTTTATTTTTTGTTTTACTGCCGTCTGTTACATCTCTCCAACTGGAGATCAAATAGAACTTCAAAGAGGCCGATATCCCTTTTCATGTTAACAAAGTACTTAACCAAAGAGAAATCAGAGCTTACTTATATTTTAGCTTTCCATTACACTGAACTGATTTGATTTTGTTGTTATGTCTGGCCAACCCACCCAGAAACTTGCAGAGACAAAAGATAGAAACTGCGCAATCCCAATTCTCTAGTCTGTTTCAATTTTATTTAGTGAAGACTGCTAACTAGACATTTGATCTCGCAAGATTAAACATTCTGAGAAACAAAAATGAATAGAGAGAAACTATATTATCTCCCTGCTATTTGTATGATGATTCACCCTTGGGTATTTTAGGGTAGTTCTCAGCTCAACTTGTCAGAGGGTGAGGAGTAGGAATTTGGAAATTGGAATATTGGAAAGGATTCAAAGTGCTTTTATGAATACTAATGATCATTATTGCAATTTAGACCTTATAGAGAAGAGACCTATTTACGATTTATATAACTTTTATATGTGAGATAGGCTTCCGTTGGTGCAAAAAAACTTAGGGATCTACGCCAAGAAAACTTCTTGCACCAATATTCAGGAATAGCGAAGAGAGACTATTTATTAGATCATTTGCCAGTGGGGGTCACTGTGGGTTTATCACGTGACTAGCTTTTATTAATCTTGCTTTTAATTTGGCGTTGGTATGCGGATTTATGTGATTTGAATCTAAATTAGTCAGTCTCTCTCTGTAGTTATACGTGCAAACCATTCCACTCTCTACCTTTGCTATGTTACAAGCTGCAGTGCTTAAACTGTCATGGGGTGCTTACATTGTTTGCCTTCTTTTAGTGTCGCAGACATTCTAATTCATACGAAATTCTGCAAGCTTATAATCAGAGATGTTGTACTCCTTAAATACTCCCCGTGTGTAGGTTGTTTGTCTTTTTCCTTCAGATAACCAAGATTTCTCAGATGAGTGCGTAACGCTTAATTAAAACCTTTATCTGGTTTTGATGGGGATGGTATTTGTAATTTAAAGATGCTAATTTTGGGCAACGGGTCATCACACTAACTGTGTACGATTGTATGGAATGGCCTAGTTTATGCCGAAGGCGTGTACATACTTTGACTTGTATTTCAACTGTTACTTCTTTCCACTATTCTCGAAATACTATATTTCATGCCAATTCAACATTAACCTTTCTCAACTAGAATTTTGTGATGTCCATGATAATGTGAACGAATATTCGCTGTTTTTACAGATAAGAGCTTGGACCACAGTGACATAACAAGCGACAGTTCTGGTGTGGGAACGTGTAATAGTGGTGGGAGTGGTTCTAGTTATGATGCCACACCGACGGACCCCTCCCTCATTCTTCCGGGGACAATGGTCGTTTGTGTCGAAAACTTTGCTCCTCAAGCAACGCACCATCTCAAACTTGCAGAGGGAGATATTATTGAAGGTGGTGTTTGGAATGTGATATATACAATATACTACCAAATTGATTTGCCTGTACTTACTTCTCCTGTACTTCTAACAGTTACGGGATCAACGGACAGTGGATTTCTTGAAGGATCTCTTCGTGGTACAATAGGACTTTTCCCATCGGCTTGTGTTCAAGAGATACGCATGAAAAGCTATGAAAATCGAAATCATCTGGCTCCACCTGCAAGAGGTCATGGAAAATCTGGAGTCAAAGGCAACTCTGCTAGTGTTCCTAGAATGAAGAAAGTGTAAGTACTATATCAATGATATTTTCGTAAGACAAAAGGTTCCTTATTGCGATTACGACAATTAGAGAGTAGCACATTGAATTAATAAGCTACGATAATTGTTTGGTTTTCGTATTAATCCCGTATTAAATATTTTACTATTTCGAAAAGTTTTTTCTCGTCCCCTTTGCTGTTTCCTTTTAGAAGTTTTGCATCACTTAAAAGAGATCCCACGTCTTTGGGTTGTGTAGTTTGATAGCCATCGTTCCCTATTGATAATCAGTTGCTGGCTTGATGGTATTAAGAAAGGTGTTAAAGAAGCAATAATATAACAGTTTTATTGCGGAATGAGCTTGTTTAATGAATTTATGTTTGACTTGAAACCCTATATTGGATTGGATTTTCAGAGGGAGTGTCGTGGTTGTTGAACCAACGTTTGTTTGTAGATGGGGGGAACCACACACTGTGATTTTGCATCGGGGCCAAAAAGGATTTGGTTTCGTGTTGCGTGGTGCCAAAGCAGATTCTCCCCTCATGGAACTGCAACCTTCCGAGCGATTTCCAGCCCTGCAGTATTTGGATGATGTGGACGAGAATGGCGTTGCCGATCGAGCTGGACTCAGAAAAGGAGACTTCATTCTTGCCGTTAGTTTTAAAATTTAACACATGATGTATGCTCGTGTATTTAAGATATGCCCATGATTCAAACTCTCCAACTCGTGAGTATGCCAGTTCTGTCTTTACTGGATTTCCAATAATTGTTGTTTTCTTGTCCTATCTCAGATTAATGGAGCAGACGTTTCACAACTTTCACATGAAATCGTAGTAGATATGATACGGAAGTCTGGAGAATTGGTTTCAATGACGGTGGTGGGGTTATCTAGACCATCTGCTGCGACCCTCCAAGAAGAATCAAAACCAGGTTCTCCTGCATCACTGACGTGTGAACAGGGTGGAACCCCAAAAGCTCAGTTGCAAAATCACTTCGCAACTCTTCCAAGGAAACACTCAGGTTTGTAGAAATCGCTTTGCACAAATCAGTTTGAACTGCACAATGATTAAGTTCGGAATGTAATATGCGTGGGGTATCTGTGTAGGGTCAAGTGGACCAAGCGTTCCTTCGCCACCTCGTCGTGATCCTACAACAAGTCTGAGTGTCGGTAGAGCCAGAGCCAAGTCGATGGTAGCTGCTTTAGCAGATTTAGGTAAGCAGTTGATTGCAAAATACCACGAAACCGTAAACTGTAAACTTACATGTGACTAACTTATTTTTTGCATTGTAACTAAAGGAGTTGGAGCCCAAGGAGCAAGCGGAAGTGACACTGTTAGTGGATCAGGCTCAGTGAGTACGAAATCCAACTCCGTGGATTCAATCGCAGGGAAGCCTCCTCTACCTCCAGGGGCAAGTAGTGGTCCCACTGGATCATCATCTGCTGCATCCACAAATGGCTCATGTACTGTTCAGCCTAAAACCGCTTCAATCAGGCAGAGACCCACATCAAGTCGCATCACGGCCTCTGAAATAGAAGGCATTTTTGCGGAAAAGACTTCAAATGGGGCCCCAGAGGGTCATAATAAAGCTGCCACAATCAACTGTCCTCCTTCACCCGTTTCATCTGTTGGCCATAAGATTTATGCTTCAGTTGCTGAAATGAAACGCTCCAAGGTATGTGTGCAAATCTTCGGGACACCTTTTATGTTCTCTTCTTATGCAAGTTTAATTACCAAATCATTTTTCCAGAGGTAAAATATGCGTGGCGTGTCTTTCTTTATTGCAGTCTGCTCTCAAAGGAAAGGAGAATTCGTCATCCAATAAGCTGCACAAGGAATTTCATAGTACCCCTGACTTGAAAGGGTTGACTGCAGGAGGAAATCGGAAGTCTTCTAAGTTCGAATCTCCTACTCCTCCAACTGTCGATTCCAAATCAAAATCGTTAAGCCAGGAAAACTTAAATAAATTAAGAGCAAATCCGCGTCATTCATGGGCCTGCATTTCCAGTACAGTTCAAGCGCTATTTGATCGCAACTATGAAGGGTCATGGAAAAGTATAGAAAAGCTCCCTGATCCTCCTCCAGAAGCAGACCGACCGGCTGCTGATGAGGAGCGAGATGCAGACGGCAATGACAGTGATGACGGTGGATCTACTGCTAGTCATTCATCAAGTTCGGGAGAAGAAGACACACCGAAGTCATCAACAGCCGGAAATGCAGCAGCCAAGTCACATCCAGTCACTCCTCTCTTACTAAATACAGAAGGAGAGTATAGGACACTGAAGAAACCTCTAAGACCCGTTCAATCAAAAACTCTACCACGTCGAGCAAGTACGGGCTGTACAATAAGTCCAGCTGAGCAACAAACGATAATAAATCTGGTCCCACCGGGTCAAGTGATAAAAGTGGATGTGTCCAAGTCCTCATCTATGTCCAAAGAGTATGGAACTGTGGAAATGCATGGAGGTGGAACCGGGACTCTTCGTCGTCCAGGCGATGGAACTTCCCCAAGTAACTCCGGTGTCATGTCAAGTTTTAAACCGACAGACAGTGCCAAATTATACGCGTCTCCAGATGACCTCAAGCCCGTAATTGGGTACCGGGAGCAACGAGGAAGTGGAGACAAAAATGGCGGGGACAATGGAACTCTGAAGAAAAGTCGGTCCCATAGTCTCCCTCCTGCTGCTCCAGGGTCGGCAAAGAAAGATGGTACAAAAGTTGGTGGCGTGGGCGACTATGCGGAACCTGTGAACAAAGGAATTCTCATACACAACGGGTCAGTAGTTAAAGAAAGTACAAGTTTCATTCCATCACAGGACGACAACAAAAGTAACATTAATAGTGCGAATGGTAGTTTTAACAGTAGTCATAGTAGAAAACCAAGTTTGGGAGGAGGTGGTGGAGTAAGCGGTGCACCTCCGAACATCAATGCATCCAATGGCACCGTTGCAGCCAATAACAACAATAACAATCAATTCGATCCTCAGAAGTCACTACAAGAAGCTAAAGATAAGCTCCGGCCTGTTAAACCCGTTCTGAAGTCCAGTTCAAGTCTATCAGGTCCGTCTCCTGATTCTGGAGCGAAGATAAGAATAGAAGTGAAGCAATCTCCACGACTTGCGAGAAAGGCTGAGAAGACGGTTACTTTTCAATCGGATTCTCCTCCATCAACTCCCGTCAGTGGGAGTGGTAACAATGCCAGCAGTGGTCAGCAGTCAATGTCACACAGTATGAGTGTAGACGAAATTCAGAAGGTCAAAACAAGTCTGAAAATCTCCAAGTCATTTCCAAACGATTTGGGACAGGATGAAGGAGGAAACTCTGAGGCAACAGGAGGGCAACATGAGACTCCAAATCCTGAGCTAGAAGGCAAATATGTTACAAATCTTCCAGTGAACCCTGACTCCGACAGCTCTGAAGATTCAAGTGACAAAACATGGATTTTGAAAGACGAAAATGGGCCATCGTCGGCATCTACAACTTCTGATTCCGTACAAACCGTAATTTCTGCCGCAGGAACGATTCAAAGTAAACAGACTCTTTTACAGCAGCAACATGAAGAGAAAATATCCAATTTGACTCACGTAGAGCAGCAGCAAGTTAAGAAACCTTTGTCTGCCAGTGCACAATTGGGAATCACGCACAATTTTGAACAGCAGCTACAGCAACATCATCTTCAACAGCAACTCTACGGGAGAACTGGTCAACAACAAGCTGTAGCTGAGTCAAACTACGGAACTATCTCTCGAACCTCCAGACAAGGAAGTGGAAACATGGGAAACCTTACAAAGAATGCCGTGTCTCTCGTTAAACTTCCACCACCAATGGAAATTGAAAGTGAAAGCGAAGAAGGGCGAAGTACTCCTGTGCAGAAAAAGATTTTGGTATCATCGTCCATGTCAACAAGCACTGGAGGATCTACAACTCCATCTGCGCAACAAATGTACCATACTCTTCAACCACAGAGATCTAGATCCATGTTAACTCCAGAACAGCCTCAACAACTCCAGCACCAGTACCATTTACAACAACAGCAGATCGCTGCAAGGCAGTTGCAACAGCTTCAAGGCCAAGTCCAAGGTCAGGCACGCCAAGCAGAGAAAAGTATTGAAGAAAGTCTCAAGCTTATTCAAATGCACGTAGCTGCGTTGAAGGTAACGAATATTTGGTAGCTTTTAAAGAAATTACTAGTTAGAAATATCTAAAATCAATCTGTCTCTTGTGAACTCCGCAGCAAGACTTTCCAACCAGTGTTGTCCCACCTCCTGTTGAATTCGGCCTCAGAAATCAAACTCCAATTTTAGCCCCTCCGCCTGAATTCTCAGATGCGAGAGATACTCATGAAGCAGCCACTCGGTTCAATCAAGGACAAGCAGCAGCTGCAGCAGCTCACTTATTTCAAGCCGGAGAGGGTCAACAACCATTTAATAGACAGTCTCCTATGTATCGGTCTATAAGTCATGCTCATTCTAGTACTTCGTCTATGTACAGTGGGTATCCTACGATGACCAGGCAACAATGTGAGAAAACGATCACTTCAATTATTTACTAAGCATTTCAAAAATACTGCACTTTCCAAGTTTACACGAATTATTATAAACTAATTATGTTTACAGACCAACAACAGCAGCAGTTACAGCAAATGCAGCAGCAACACGCAGCAGCAGCGCAGCATCATCAGCAAATGATTCAATCACAGCACGTGCAACACCAACAGACTTTATCCCAGCAGCAACAGCAGCAGCAACAGCAATCGCAGCATAGCATGACATATGGGACACTTCAAGCAAGGCACGGGCAAGGGTCAGCGTATTCTTCTTCGACCAATGCTCAAGCCATGCTCAACACTAGTGGGTATGGTCACTATTCTACATTAAATCCTAAAATGCAGCAGCAGCAGCAATCCCAACCTGTTCCACCCGGAGGTCAGCCTCCCGTACCTCAAAACGCACCCCCATCGTCATCGTCTCTGTATCATCAGCAGCAGCAGCACCATCCCAAGTGCTACTATTATCAACAAACTCCCTCAGCCTCAACTCCTGCCACCAACAGTAACTCAGCTAAACTTCACCCAGTGCACCGATACACTCCAGGTAAGTCTCACGCCGTAACAGTGATAAGGAACAGATCTTCGATAGGACTATGTAACACTTTACTCTCAAATCTTGTAGACTTGTACGAAAGTAGCAGTGGTCCTCGAATTGTGGGCACAATCCCTAAGAAACAGCCTGGTTCAGATCACTACGAAGTTCCACACGCCCACCAGCAAATGCTTCAAGTAAGTTCCATGAATCAACATGGAAGTTTTGAGAGTGGGGATAACTCAACTGTTTCGTTTTATTGTAGCAACAAGCAGCGCAGCAGCAAGCTCATCAGCAACAATTACAACAACAGCAGCAACAGCAGCAGCAACAACAACAACAAGCAGCAGCACAGCAGCAGTCTCAGGCTTCTCGAATTCGACGAGAGTTCCGGAATAAAAGTCTTCATGATTGGAGTGTAATGGACGCCTGTGATTGGCTTGATAGTTTGTTTATGCCAGAGTACAAAGTAATTTTCCAGCAGAGAGGAATCGATGGAAAGAGACTTCTTCGAATGGACAATGCAACCCTACTAGAGCTTGGAGTCAAAAAGTTAGGTCATCGTATGAACATAGAAAAGTCCCTGAAGCGTTACCTTCCCCAGCCAAAAACATAAGCAAAATTCTTCGGTGAATTGTCTCTTTTCGACCTGATTCTTTACACAACTGTTGATTCAACTACTTCTAGTGATCCCACCCTTCAACTAATGTACTCTTGCTGTATCCAAGAATCGTTTATAATCAATTTAAATAATTACCCTCTACACGTTTAGCTAATCGTAAGATGTTCACATTTGTCTCCTGTGACTGTTGACGTTGTTCTACAGTATTACCACAGACCGTGCTGCTTCGATAGGCTTTTGTACTCGTAATCCAACACAGTTGTTGCTCCCAACAATAAATATTACACGACGGTTAAGTAGCTTAGCTGATAATAATTGTATGGTCATCGTGGTTGTCTCTAGTGTAGCCATTACATCAATGTATTAGAGGAAATTCTTCCGCCATCGGTGTACAAAACTTTGCGACGTACTAGTTAGCATTCAATCGTAAAGAGGTATGGAGGGAGATCGATTTATCGCATGCGGAATTTACAGATCAGATAGATAGTTCACTACCAACTACTACCATGAATTTCTGTCTAGGTTGTAGTTTGCTACTAAGATGTTGTGTGTCTAGAGTAACGGAAAAGATGAGACTGTGTATGTATGGAATTCAAAGTGCGAAGCGAAATTACTAAAAAGGTCTGGAACTATATGGCAATACTACAGTCGAGAGTCTCTCTCTCAAATGGCCCTAAATACTGCAGTTTTTATGTAAATGCCACAATCACACAAGTTACGATTGTACAGTTGTTTTGACAATTATTACTCGAACCAAAATGGAAACGAGGGGTACCAATAAGTTACTTTCAGTCAGTTAGCTATATTATTCACGCGTATTTGTGTATGTTGAGTTAGCTATTAATTTACTATGTGGTTCAGCCATCGCAATGCAAGTTGCAAACACAAAATTGTTTTTATTCCTATCATCGTAAAACTCACTACAAAGTAGTCATGCTAGTTATCTAGTTACAAAAGTCTCTGTTATTATTGTTTTAGTAGTTTTGAAAATCATTTCCAAAGAGTAACGTAAAGTCACCAAACTACGTAATTGACGAGAACGAGGGTGCTCGCTCCTGCATATGTTTCCATTCTATCTAGTGGTTTGCAATGCCTCCGTAATAATCGAGTTATTAGTAATTGTTTATTGTTAGTATCATTTACACAATTCCATTTCATACTCAATGATGAATGATGATAAGACTTGAACTTATAAAATGTACATTCTTCTATTGATTTTGCACATCTCAAGCTTCGCCAATAGTTGAAATTATGCATAATGTTTGTGTAGTACGATTAACGATAAATATGTTTTTAATGAAGCCATATTATTATTAGATTAATTATGACAAATTTCGCTGCTATCTTTAAGCTCTATCACCTCGTTGTGTTATATACTCAAGAAACAGGAGCAAACATGAGATGGTTTTGATTAATTAATCATTGATAAATTGATAACTAAAACCTTCGCGACTTTTGATACGCTAAATTACTATTATTCTAACTAAGATGTAGTAGTGCAGTGTGATGATGTTCCTCCGCGATTAATTAATCAATTATTGAAACAAGTCAATGCAGAAATCTGTAGTCTTCTCTTGTTAACGAATAATAAAGTTGTTTCTAATATGACGTCGTCTTCGTCTCTATCGTCGATTATTTCGTCGCTGTCCCTCCTTATCGAAGATAAGCTTAATTTCGTACCTCAGCTTCTTAAGCTCGTCACTTCATGATTCATGGCATGTTCCTGAAACTCAGGACTCCTGAAGTTCAGTTACCCTGTATCAATTCTAAAACTTCGAACAGTGCAAAAATGAAACTGCCTGGATGTACACAGTTTAATATTTTTAATCATCTTCCCGTAACAGACTAGAGCATCAATAAGCAATTTCGTCAATCAAGAGTTCCACGCGTGAACTGAGACAACAGAGAAAATTCATAAGAGATATTAAGGAATAGTTTTCTATAGAGGATGTTGAGGTTATATCATGTTTCCTTGCACAAGTCACCGAAAGAAAGGTAATGGTGCTATACGTAGTGTAATTGTACTCTAACAGAATGTCATACAAAATCTTCATTCGCCTGAATTTGATTGTGCTGTATGATAAATACATTCAATTGAATGCGAATGACTTAAACCATCAACTTTCATAGGTCTCTCGTAGATTGAACCTGCTTCTTATTAATTTATCAAAAAATAACCCCATGGTAAATTTTGATTGAAATGACACCATCGTTTGCGTAACACTCCGTACCAGTGGTACTCACACGGCTTTACCCGAATTACTTCAAGCTGCATTCGAATTTTTGACTTCCTGGTTTCTTAACGACTCACTATAGTCTTCTTATATATAAACACACTCTTTCCTAATTACCAATTGCTAAATAGTAAACTACAAATTATTGCAAATTAATGGGACACCTTCCACGCAGGCATTTTTAGTGCTTCGGTCTCCGGCCTGCCTTTTTATTCCGGACTGTCCACGTCTCCCCTCACACCGTCTGTTGAGGCTTGTCACAACGCCAGGTCTCTCTCAAATTTGATGACCACGTAAGGTTGACTGACAGACAGACAGGCTTCTCAATTGTTCCCGACAATCTGGGACGCTACGTCCAATCTTCCACGTGGGCTTCCTTTAAAAACCCAAAGCAAATTCTTCATTGAACTGCAGCTCCAGGTAAGTCACCAGAGATTCATTCATTGCTCTCATAGTTAAGTGAGTGTCTCCTGGTGACCTACAGGCGATCATCATGAGTTCTCCACTAAGTCCGATACTCGTGCGAGTCGAGGTGGCTTCGCCCAACGCGATTCCGAAGTTGAGAGTCAACAAGTACCGGTGCTTCCTCGAGATGATGGCGGCATGGTACCGAGATCTCTCGAGGAAGGAGCGGAAGCATCTCACGACCAAGAGATTCAAGCGAAGGGCTCTTCTCGAACTGGAACGACTCCAGTATGAGTACAACTCTCTTCCACAGGACTGGGTCTCCGTCCTTCTCGACAAATACGGAGTCAAGTTGAACGAGAAGCGGAAGAAAATTAAGGTACTCTCACAATGTCACACTCTCCTTCAAACATCCAGTCTGTCATTTCTTCCTCGTTAATTACCTCATTGCAGCCACCACCACTTCCAGCTCTTCCAGCACCAATGATGAACGGGGCGGAAGCCCCAAAAGCTGGGCTAGGTAAGGACGTCTTGAACCAAATGGAGCAGAACGTCGCTCCTGTCATCGCTCAAGATGGAGGAGTCCCTCAGGCGTTCCCTGGCTACACTCACAAGTTGATGGTAAACTCACGTAGTCCCTCAGCTCGCAATTTCAAAATGTTTGACGCTTTAAAATGTTCCACAGCAGCGAGGAGGTTTGGAGCGAATTCGTCCGCTTCCAACTCCGCCAAGTCACGATCACATAACTCTCTCTTGGCTTCTCGACAGACCTGGAACAGCCTACAAACCCGGTAAGGTCTACAATAAGTTGATCGCGCAGGCACAACGCTCACAGCGCCCTCAAATTCGCCCCTTTTCTGGACTCTCTCTCGACTCGGACACCTTCAACTTTGAAAAAGGACCGACACAAGCCGACCCTGAAATTAACTGACTTTCTTTCATCCGGTTGCATCTTGCAATTCCTCATTCCAATAAAGTCCGTTTAAATGAATTAACTCCTACTGCATTTTTAATATCTCATTCAATTCCATTTCAACTTCCAACTGTACCAGCACGAGAGAATCGCCAATCGCCACAGCATGTTCACTTCGGTGGAATTACTTAATGAGTGTTTATACATTTTTATGCTTCCACATCACCTCCCCGCATAATCGGACAAGAAAGAGCAATTAGCATTTCATGATTTATTCAATAAATGTTCATTAGGAAGAATGCCACGTGTTACTAACAACTCCCCGTCAACTGTCAACGTGGCATTGAGTGGAATGCGGAAGTAAGTTACCCGCAATCCACGCTACTTCCTCCGTCGCCCTGACTTGGCAACCTGCTTTGAAGTTCCAGGAACTCCGGTCACGTCCTCAGCTTCCTTCTTAGCTGCCATTTCACCTGATGGATTCTTCTCACCCGACTCCTCCTTCCAATCTGCCAACTTTCTTGACGCCCCAGGAACGTCGACCTTTCCCAAAGCATCCTCCTCCTTTTTAGGGACATCCACAACCTCCTTCGCTTTCTCACCTTCCCCCGCCTTCTTCTTCCCAGCATTCGCAGCAGCCGAGGAAGGCATAATTGGGGACAACGCAGTCAAGACAACGACATTCGGTCCCTCAAAGTCCCAATCGGGAAAGCAACTAGGATCCAATCTCCCCCAATGCTTTCTTACCAATTTGGCCACCAATTTCTCCAGTGCCACGTCGTCATGTCTCGCAGCCATGTCATTCTGCATCTCTTCGTCGTCGGACACACCTTCGTCGCCCGCAGCGCGTTCCCCCATGCAGCGAGCAATGATCATTTCCCGCAGATCGTCGGCAGTCAACAATGTATCTCTCGACTTCGGAGCAGACTCCGCAGCCCTTCCTCGGCACCTATTGCCCCGTCTATTTCTATTTCTATTCATCTACAATATAGACAAACGATTAATTTTGACAATAAACTTCTGTTGTCCTTTCTTTTTACTGGTCAAAGTAATAACAAAAAGTACTTTTCACTGACCTTCAGAAGCCTTAGGCAATCCTTCGTCCCTTTGAGCCGATTTTGGTTTTCTTCCAATTGATGTGGTCAGAAGTATTGGAGCATTAAATGGCGTATGAGAGGAATGAGGTGAGCGTCGCTGGTAAAGCCAGTGTGGCCCACGCCCACTCTCAACCATAAACAATCCCATTCTATGAACCGATTAGCCATCGTTGGCACTTCCGTAAGCAAAATTAAGACGATGCCAGACAACTGACGTGGCTGTTATCATCGACTGAACTTATCCTTTTGTCTCAAGTCTCACTCTCACTTAAGAATTGTACACCTTCCTATGCAGATGCTGTGAATGTTAATTGCTGTCTCTATCTCTCTATTCTTTGTCGCTTTCAATGGATTCCAACAAACCTAACAATGAAAGAAGGACCCATCAGCAATGCAAGTTGTCCACCCAAAACTCTACAATGAAACAAACCGCACACAGATTCCAAACAATCGCATTGCATTGGCACAGCAAGAACTGGAAACTAGCACTAGTCTTTTGGAACTCAAGCTCTTGACTTGCTCTCCTATTACCTTTCTACCTTTCCCTCGTCCTCAATGAAGTCCTAAAACCGTCTGCACATCTCAAAATCTCCATAATTCCATTCATAGCCACAATCTGAGTGACTAATACATTTCTGCATTTCCTAGTATACACATATTAGTATCCCTGTTACAGAATAAAGCATCAAAGAGCAGAGTTACAGGTGGCTTTCGTGGCTCAGGGAATTTGGCTTCGGATGAGGTTTGGTACACTTTTAAAACTATGTTTTCATTCGAAACTTCAGCGACTTAAGTCCATCTGTTACTGGGATATGAGAGTAAATGACAATGCTACAACACTGGTTAAAGGCAATAATTCAGTTCGGTGCGGTATCATTCATAGTTAAGGTTTACAAATCATGTCTTATTATAGTTCTGTGGACTGTAATCATTTAGTTCTACCAAAAATTTTCAATGTCATAAAATTACTCCGATTGATTGATCAGGCCCAATTTTTACCAGTGGGAAAAAAGTCATATATTGAGCTAAACGCCCTCAGCTAACCATCATAAGTTCCTTAATCCGAAGTCACTTAAGCAAACCACATCGCGGTATTAATGTTGGTCACTGGTCATCGTTTATAACCTTTATCGACCTCTGAAAGCTCATAAACCCAGATAGTGTAAAGATGTCAACATATTCGACGCTTAAATACATGTATACTTGAGTGAAGGTGAAGAACGATTCTACGAAAGAAAGACCTTGCATTGCATCTTGAGTGCTCAAAGTTTATTTGCTTCTCTACGTCATCTACCTACACCCACTTCTACATAGTCTGTAGTTACTATAGTATATTATATTATACACGGTAGTAGTAGTGTATATAGTAGTACCATGGATGTAGTTTCACACTTTCACGTCTTCTTAACACGAAAAGACCTGACGTACTAGTATTAGTGTTATTTCGACTACAAATAACATTATTCTGTTAATACGTGGTAGAGTAGTGAGATGGTAAATGTGTGAGGCTATACTCCCAGTATCGTTTAATACACGTCCTCATCATCTCACTCGAACTGCAGACTTCAGTCTTCAATTCACAGCCGCACTGCCTGTTGCCTGCAGCAGACCTTATATTATAGTGATTTCTCCAATTCAGCAGACTAACTATTTACGAGGATGAGTCAACCAGAGCAATACAACGCTGCACCTCCAGCGTACCCTGGACTTCCAGGGAAGGACCCTTATCCCCAACAACAAGCCCCTCAACCACAGCAAATTGGATTTGTCACACAAGGTCCTGGAGCCACGGTCATCACTGCCCAACCTGGAACTCGTAAGCTTTCTCACTTTCTCATATGTACTTCAGTCCCTTGCTCTTCAGAGTCTCTCAATCTAGAGAAACTTTTGTCGCATTCCTAGATCAATACCGCATTCAATTCAGTTACATGTTGCATTTATGTGATTTCATAAGTATTGTCAACAAGTTGAGTATAATATTTTACTGCATTTTATGTCAATGCTCCAACTTTATGATGGCCTAAGCTGACAATCTCCTTATAGTCAATAGCTCTGACACTGAATAACAAGTGCATGACTCACTCTACCCAATTGACGTGTGTGTGAAGAGAAACTCAAGCTGAAAACAATTGCGATTGCGAATTACAATCTCACGTCCTTCCATGACATACATACTCATGGGACATTTGACAATTAGTTTTCTACACTTATTTCAAATGCTCTATATTAATCATCGAATTGGAAGTATGTTGGACTAGTTGGACATAGAAATTGTATTTATTATTTATTTTCTGGAGTTCTGTTTTCTGTACTACCAACAGCATAAGCAATGACAGGCACATCTTGTAACACTAGTAGATGTTATTTATCCTTCACGAGCCCCTCTATTTTTGTAATTTTACACTCTACACATTCTTCATGTAGAAACCTCAGATCCTCAAAGTCTTTTTAGTCGCTTGTTGTTTGCGATTTTCCTCCCAGACAGCCATCAAATGCGAAGGGGTCGCCCGAAGGCTATAATATCGGTAGGCATCTACTTCACATGCAAAAAAACCCGACTTATGGTTGCCCTTGAAACTCCGAAGAGTTGCGGCTCAATGGGAAAACCAAAACATCTTAATGCTTTCTCATTGTTTAGTGCACAGAAAATGCCGATAGTCTCTCATGGACGATGGAGTCTGTTCTCTCTTAAGAGTCATTTAGAACCTGATCATATTTTTATCGCATATATATCAACCTCCTCTCCCTTTGGAATGCATTTAATTAGAATCAAGTGTATGTGCATCTTGCCTATGATATGCTTCAGTAATTTTAGTCACACAAACTCAAGTAACGCCTGTTCCACGAGCAACGAGTGACATACATGATTTCCGTAGCATTATTATCTGGTGACGTGCATAATCATAAAAACTGTATTATCAGTAATAATAGAAACATTAAATAATTACTCAAACCCATTTAATGAGTACAGAATTCGAAGTTGCTTGTTGGAAGGAAACTCAATTGTCAAACAACTTGTTTATCATAGTTACACTTCGTTACTTTATGATTTACTTGCTGTTAACTTTACGTCCAGCTCGAACTTATTTTCCGTTATCTTCTGTGGTGACCGATTATGACTAATGAATACAGGACGTTCATCCAAAAGAAATGCATACATTAAAACAAGAACTTCCTTCATGACATCATGGCACTATACTTCAGATCATATTCCTTGCCACGCCATTGTGTACCAGGAATCAGTTTACAATTTTTACATAATAGTTTACGCTGAAATGGATGGCTAGTTTGTTCTTTTCGGAAATTCGCACACACAAGCTACTAGCTGTACAAAGTATCACCAGGCGCAAGGCAAACGTGTGTTTGTTTGCATATGGATACACGATCATTCATTCGAGGCTATGAGAAGGATGATGTCATTTATAAATTAATATTAATATTACTCGATTGTACATATGAGGCAGGACAAAAAATTTGCTTCTATGAATTAACTATCACACCATACAACTGCTTACTGGAATTTGCATGCGAAATGTATCCCTAAATCCACATTCTCCCGTGTAGCAAATCTAGCTGATCGTTTGCATAATTTGTTTTCAATCCTTATTAGATTAAGACTCAATATCCGTAAACTCAACTCGATTCACATAACTCACTAATATACGCATCATTTTCCTAAAATCTAGAATTAACTGTAAAGCAAGCAATCATCCCAACCGGATGTTGTTTCTGTATAACTAAGTACAACAAAGACACTTTTGTTTGAGTAGTGATAGTGGAAATATGTATGAATTCGTGTGGTGACAATGCGACAAGACAGTGTCACCCTAAAACCTGCAAGCTAGTCTGTTAATGTTAAACAAGTAACGTTGATTTTTTCAAACGTTTCCCACTGTACACTGCAATAAATGCTAAAAGTTACAAAACTGTTATTTGAGGACAAATTAATGTACTCTGGAGCTTTTGACATTCCTCCAACCCCTAATAATTATGCTCATCCACAGATTATGCAGGACGCGTTTACAGTTTTTGAAAATATATTTTATTTGATTACAGAAGTGATCATGACGGTTCCTCTGGGGCATCACAGCCAGCGAATGACTTGTCCCCAATGTGGAGCAGATGTCATGACTTCCACAACTCATGAAAGCGGACTTCTCACGCATCTCTGTGCTCTCGGATTGTGTCTCGTTCAGTAAGTCCTTCTCTATCCGAAATTCGAAGCCTTTCATTCTCTCCACAAAATAGTACACTCGCAACAATACTAATCTTCAATTGTCATTGTGAATTTGCCACGAATAGGTGCTGGTTGGGATGCTGTCTCATTCCATATTGTGTCGATGAATGCAAAGACACAATCCACGAGTGTCCAAACTGCAAACGCAACGTTGGAGTTGTGAAGCGGCTGTAAATGACCTTCATCAAAATATGCCATGCCACAAATTCGAAACACAAACGAGCCATATCGTCCAGAACAACAAATAACATCCGGCCACGCGAGACATATGAATTTCATTCTTACTAAATGAATTATTTTCTCATTCACATTACTCCAATTCTTATTAAATGAACTACTTTCACATTTCATGACGATTGTGAATCTTTTGCTACAATCCATCCTCGTGTCTTAATCACACGGTTGAACTTTTTGACTATTGTTATTATGACCAGCTATAATAAATAAATGAATACATTTTTACGCCTATATTCTGCTACAATAAGTTATTACACAAAATAATCCACAAATCTTTTTTTTAATTCCATACTCCATTCGCATTTGATAAAAAAATTTCAAGTCGTTAGTTCTGGGAATTTTACTTGGACTTGCGTCAATTTTATTAGTCTCGTTTCTGGATACTCCGCCTTCTTCCCCCTTTCCTGACATAAATATAATATGTGTAGATATCATTAACATCATTTTTTCATCATTCAAAAACAAAGTTGAATTTGTCTTCTTTGCCAAAATACAAATGATTCGAAGTACTCTTACGATTTACAATACACCACAATGCGTAGAAGACTGGACAAAAACTTTGTTACACTTTTATAATTATTTTTATACGGTCTATCGTTCCTTTCATACTTTCATAACTAACAACTAACAACTTACCCACACTCAACGTAACCCACACTTTTACAAGTCTATCAAGTGTATCAGTGTGACATAAGAAAGAATAAGATCGATTTTTCGAAACAAAACATATTTTTCCCTACCTCACGCAACATTCTCTAAACAGTTCACAATTGGAGCAAACTTTTAATAGCAATGCATCAACTAATGTTACTTTTCAGACGAATAAGAAAACCAACACATACATTTAAGTATAAATCAATATCTGCGTATTTTACCGTGTGTTTGACACCAAGACACCCTATTATGCATTTATTATGCATCAATATTCATCTCACTTATCACCACACTCAACAAGAAACTCTCAAATATTAATAACTCCTTGCTCTTGAACATACGTGTCGTATACGTACCTTCGTCAAGTAATAATGCCTCGTCAGTTCCAGGCTTGTGTGAGTGAGTGTGAGCTCTTCAAACAACAAATATTCCGACAGAAAACATGGAAAATTAAATGATTTGAAACTAGAAATACGGAAAATGTTTTATAAGATAAATTTTCGTTAAGATGTTTCCAGTTCTTTCCTGTGAAAACAACAACCATATACTCGCCGAGAGATTTCAGTGAGACGTCGAAAGCTTAAGTCGGTGTTCTGGGCGTGGAGTTAATGTTTCTTTAAATCTTAAATCCATATTTAATACTGACTCCCTTTTAACGCATATATGTATCATTTATGAGTTACTAACATATAATGCATTCATCAGGTGGTAGAAATATAACGAGAAGGGTTCTTCACAACCAACTCATCTTGCTCATCGCTAGTTTTAACTAATCTTTAGAGGACGATGATGATGATGATGAGAGTATTACACACCCCTGCTTAATTCCTTAATGCACGTGCACTTAAACTTCATGAATTATGGACAGAAATACCGTAAGGACTACAACAATATGAACAAAACACAAGAATTATAATGCGCACAACTTCGTTGATAAGAAAACAAGTGTAAATATGAGTTAAACATATCTTAGTTTCAAAATATTCGAGATAGTTCGAAAATTCATGAAATCAGTTTCTTAAATTCCTAATTAGAACGATTATTGAGGACCAAGTGCAAAGGTAACAACAGGCAGCTTTGTTTGACTGACTACTGCTTACTGTGTACCGATACTGTGAGCCCCTCACAGTTGTCGTCATCTTATTCCCTATCGTTTATCAGACACTTCTAACGCTAACAATAAGTAACTATACCCAAGATCAACAACGTAGTACTGCAGTAGCAGTAGCTTTTTCTTCCCAACAAAATTCACAACAAAATAAATTAAGTTTTAATTATTACCAATTACAATTTTTATCATTTCGCCGCAGACATAATAGTACCATCGAAAATTAAGATCTCCTCTTCAATTTCCGTTTTAATTCTATAACGTCGGGGTTTCTAATTAAATTTCTAGTCGCATCTACTCTTATGATTTTAAATATCGAAAATGACATCGCGCTTTATTAACCGATCCGTTCTTAAAACTGCAACTAAAACTAACCCTTAACACGAATGATTCCACATTCCACCTTACGTGCAGTCCAACACGTCATTGGTTTGCGCGAGTATTTCGCCAATGATACCCAATTTTACAGGATACGGAGATAATTACGCTTTTTCGCTACTTCGAATGTGTCTACACTATAAATGTTCCTATCTAGCTACGTTTCAATTACTTACTAACCTTCACATTACCTAATTAGACTTGCCCTACTAACTCCAATTCTACTGTTTGGAGAGTAGTTGACTCATATCACTCAGTTATGTATCATAATATAATTATTAACGTTCTATTCGCGGTCTCCTTACTAAAGGTTCTCCACCAAGACCTCTCCTATTTTCTAAATGAGTGACATTTCCGTTTTTGACTTTGTATCGCAGAACATTATAGTCTGTCGAAGAGTTTTACTCTTTTGCAAGATATATTATATATAGTTTGTTATTTAGTCTCTTAAATATAAATTAGATACTTTTAGCAAAACGTCCATTGTAGTTGCAGCGATTCTTTAAATCCTTTTTCAGTTTCAAATCTTTTCCTATAATCCACTACGATGGTATGTAGCAAAAATTCGATAGCTATCTGCAATATAATAATAATACCACGGTTTATGTGCCTACAACTCACAATCCCAAGTCCCCATAACATCTAATAAACCTAACACGCATCATCCATTCAGTATCTTCAGAATATATAAGAATCAATCTTGATTCCTAAATCACATTCATATAGGTTCTCATTCATTCACAAAATAAGTAACTTTTTATATTGGATACAAAAGCAACCGCTCTCTCATCACACGAGCATTCAAGTGATATTCAACACGCTAATAACGATCGATTCAATAGAACTTTATGATAACAGCTCTTTTAAAATTTATATAAATGTTTAAGAAGTGTCTGGTTCACACTTCTTCTTGACCAGTCACAATAACACGATGCTGTCTCAAACAAAGGTACGGGCTTACCAAACTGTAGGAAAACTTAAAATAGTGTACTCTAATATAATATACTCTTCATAATTCGTATTAGTCTTCTTCTTGACAGTACCAATCGAAAAACTGATGTCCTTATCCAAAACTTAAGGTCATCAAGTCTACTTTAAACTTGAAATACTTGTGAACTCATGACTCAAATGAACAGCGATGTATAGAAGACAGTTTGACTTGGCCATTGTTTAACTTAATGCAATCCTTTTGGCTTCTGTTAATTAAATTGCGAGGAGGCGACCTGTGTTTTCATATTATGAGAAGTTTGGAAAACATTTCTCACTCTCGTGAAACACTTAAATTATCAACAGTAAACCACCTTCATACAATTTTAATTTTCCAGATATCTGCAGCTTCTAAATCTTACAAAACTCCACAGTATTATTTTCTACTACAGCTGTCTAGTTTCGGTTTGTATCAATTATACGAATGTAATATCAATTTTGTAGTTTTCTACGTTCAGTATTTTTGTCAACTATAAGTGACCATACAAATCTAAGACTACACTCACTGATAATTTGAAGTTCTTCCAATTTTTTCTTTTTAGTAATTACACTTTTAACATACGCAATAGACTCATTTACACTGTGATCAACACAGATATTCGAGAATGATATTCTTTGACGTAAGATTTGAATGCTGAGATTTTACATTAGAATCTAGTAGTGATGTAGATTGAATAATGATGTTCTTGACGATTGTAGTAGCAGAATTGGGACGACGATGGCAGCAGAATTAAGACAGTAGTTTTTAGTTTAGGATGGAGACAAGTTAGGCGTTGTTGTGAAGTTGATTACAATTCATTCACTCGGTGAATCTGAAGCTGACCTTGTTGTTCTAAGTTGTACACACGCTGAACTTCTGCAATCAACAATATAATTATGTTCAAGATCTTTTACGGAAGCAAGAAGTGGATAAATTAAGCCGCAAAACTAGCAAAACTTACGAGAATTCATCCAACTTTCGATTTCCATAGCAGGCGTCGGAATATGAATTGCGGGCATTGGGGAGCAGTACATCATGGGCACAGGATTTGAAGGATTTGGCAACGGCATCATAACAGACACAGTCTGCATTTGGTATTGCAAAGGGTATCCATCAGTGTCGGTAAGGTGCTGAGCGCCTGGGATCATGGAAGGCCCTTCAATCCCTGGAGGTGGTTGAGGAGGAGTTGTGATCATTCGAGGATTAACCATGAACCTGCTTCCTTGCAACTGAGCAGTTGTCATTAGATGTGGTGCAGTAGATATACCTCCTGATGACGATCCATCATCGGTTGTTCCAGGCGGCTGATGAGACATCGGGGGAGGAATATTATACACGATGGGAGGTATAAATCCTGCAGGCTGAACAATTGTCATCCCTCGCTGAGGATGAGGACCTTGAGGGTGATGGGCGTATTGTGGAGGTACCACAGGGGCATAACCTTGAGGAGGTGGTGGAGTCGAATAACCTGCTGCAATTTGCATCATAGGATGATGCGGACCGTATGAAATAGGAGGGTTTGGCTGCATACTGTGACTAGTATTAGGGACGTAATGCGGGTACATCATTACTGGAGGAGTAGAACCATTTCTCTGCAAAATTAAACCACCCAGCTTAATTGTGCACGTCTTAATTCTATTCACTATATCTCTTTCACTTAGAATTAGTTCAAACTTACATTTTGTCCTCGGTAGGGCTGTCCGGAAGACATTCCAGTCCTCGCGCCACGAGAATACTGCGGGTTCTGAGGAGTTCTTCGGTCGGTGTGGACAGGAGGACCTCGGTAAGTTCCAAGTAAACTTTCCCTTCCCATTCCTCCACTACTTCCGCTACTACCACTCCTGGACGCGGACGACTTGTCACCTCTAACTGGAGTGTTCATGCTATCAGTTCCTGATTTTCCAGCAGAAGGAGCTTCACCGTGAGCAGGCTCGTCCTCTATCATGGCATCTCCTCCAGTACCATCCTCAAACTGCTGACGAGACTCTTCTGATCTTTCAGGCGTTGACTCACTAATATCACCCTCTTCAGTTCCCATACTTACAGTAAGACAGTCTACAGGTGACTCAGTTGATCTTTCAGCTTCAGCTACATTTTCCACCGGTGTAGCAGTCCCATCCTGTTCATAAAAGTTTTCTCTGTCGACTTATTTTAATTTACAGAAGAAAACCCACTAGAAAACTTACCTCTGGCTTAACAGCATTCTCTCTCATGCCGTCAAAAAAGCCAAATTCGAACCCAAGGTCTTCTCGCACAACTGGAATTTCTCGTTCGAAGTTGTTTCCGCAAAATATCACGGGCATATCAGTTGTTCCTCCTGAGCTCACGCTAGGGTTTCTGGGTCGACTTGTGGAATTGCTTGCGGACTCAGGACTGGCTGGCACTACTTCCTCTGCAGTACCGTTTGGTACAGCTGCCACTGTTAAAAATTAACACAATTCAATATGAGGAATTCTACAAGCCAGTTCGTTCAAAAATTCACAAAAGTTTCCAGTAGGACCCAGTAGTTTCTTACCTGCATTGGTTGATGCCACATCTGCGTTTGTTGAAGGTGTCTCATCAGTCGTTTCAACTTTGGCGACAGCAACGATCACTTCTTGCGGAGACTGCCTAATGAACCGCTGTTGCTGTTCGGCCTTGGTCAGGATTAGTAGATTCAAACACTGAACTGATGAGCAAAAGTAAATATTATGTATTAGGCCTACTGTTTGCACTGCTGGGGACGCAACACTTAATTATACACTCACCAGCAGGTAATGATCGCACTGAGTCATCGTCGGATGCCTCATTCTCTGATCCAGGAACGGATCCAACTGATTTCCTCCTATCCGCGACATTTCTTCTTGCCCTAGCTTGCTCCCGTCTAGCATGGTCATTGGCATTCCCTCTACTGAAGGTCTCTGTGAAA
Source organism: Isotomurus palustris (assembly GCA_034696625.1). Classification (NCBI taxonomy): domain Eukaryota; kingdom Metazoa; phylum Arthropoda; class Collembola; order Entomobryomorpha; family Isotomidae; genus Isotomurus; species Isotomurus palustris. The sequence goes on along the minus strand of JAQGAD010000015.1, from coordinate 21,405 downwards.
TTTAGAAATTTGAATTTACTCATTTACTGACCTATCAGTTACAAGTTTCAGAAACACGCGACAAACAGGTCTCCATACATTACCTGCCTCTCGTTGTGTTATGCTCTTTTTTGGTTTCTTTTTCTTATTTTGAACAAGCTCAAATGGCGCTTCGAAAATGTCATCTCTTCCAAATCGCTCATCTTCGTAGGGACTACTGCTTCCGTTGAAACCCTCACTACCAGAAGTCTTTCTATTAGCGGACGGTAGTGCACTACCCGCACCATTCACCATAGGAGCTCCAGACGTAGGTGAGGCGCTGAATGCACCATTTGAAGCATGTGCAGCAACAGATCCAGATACGTTAGAAGTGATGCTACGTTGCTCGACTAGACTAGGTGCAACGACTTCATTAGGCAGACTAGGATTTGAAACTGCATTTTCCGAAGACGAATTCTTCTTTTCCGATGATTTATAACTTCCATCAGGAGTTGTTGCAGTTGGTGACGGTGCCATTGTTGCTGCCACGGACGACGAGGAACCAGCACCGACGCTACTTTCTGAGGCTACTGCTCGTTTTTTATTGGAATTTAAATGGCTTTCATCCAAAGAAGCAGACTTCACCAGCGCTTCTTTTTCTTTGCTTTTTTCTTTCTTCTTACCATTGTTACCATCCTTCTTCTTGCCCTGCTGAGTTACCAAATACCCATTGTAATCTCTCATTTATGAAAAATCAAATATATAGTAGTTGTAAAATTTTTCATCTCTTACCTTTCCTTCCTTCTGTTTCAATGCATCTTCAGCATCCAAGAAAATCAGCAAATCTTCCAAAGTCTGTTCCCCCATATACCCCGGCAAGTCTTCAGCTGTCACAACCGTCTCTTTCTTCTATTCAAAAACACCACATAATTATTAATACTTTATTTCCTCCAATTTTAAAGGACGAAAAATAATCAATAATCTGATATTTACTCACTTGAGCCTTTCTATCCTTCTTCTTCTGCGCCTTTTCCAACCGGTCGTTCTTCTTGGTTCCAAATCTTTCATTGTGGTTGTTAACTATAGGAGCAGTACTATGGCCACCAATAGTACCCCCCAGTCCAGCGAGTCCAGGCACACCAACGTTATCAGGACCCCTTCCAGTGCCGTTAGCACCTTCAGTTATGTCCACAAGCCCCTGAAGGTAAAATTGAAACGCCTCTGGGTCAAAATGCTTATCGTAATCGTCTTGCATCTTCGACAAATACTGCAGCCTAACGACAATCCACTGAGCTTTCGAGTAACTAGGGAACCCCATCAAATTAATGAATCGATGTTTCCTATTTTCCATATAATCTTTGAAATCCAAAAGCTCGTCAAACTTATCGACGTAGTGTAAAGAACACCTGAGACAATTACAGCCCCGAGTGTACCGAGAAAACCGGCACTGAATCTTGACTTCTCTACCATTTTTAATGCACGTCATCGTAGTTAATTAATTTAACTGACTTTGAAATATTGAATTGAAAATTACACCCGAAATGAAAACCCCAAAAGGAGAGCAGTAAGAAAAGTTAAAATTTTTCGAAATCCCTGCGACAACTTGTGACGACTAGATAACCAGTGAGTGGGGAGGGGAAAAGAGCACTATTTAAAAGCAGATTTGTGAGTTAATTGCACAATTAAGTGAGGATAATTGGGAGATTAATAAAAGAGTTAAAAGTCGGAAAGATGGAGAGGTGTGAAGACGACGGAGAGAAGAGAGAGAGAGAGAGTGAAAGGTGAGGCGAGGAGAAGATGGCCAAAAGTCGCTGAGGACAGGTCAAAATGCGGGAGCCAATGGGAGTCTGCCACGGCAACCACCCACACGACCACGTGACCCCAGCCCCTCCCACCACCCATCCATCTCTCGTATCCCACCATAACCTTCAACCCTCAACCTCAGCCGACCCCCACCCCCGACCCCTCATTCGACCTGTACTTACCAACTGCGACGAGTTCTGAGACTGGAGAGGCCTCTCCCTGCCATTCGTCAGCAGCGAGGTGACATTCTTCCCGTCCCCCAATTGGAACCTGCCACATACAACACACAACAATCACTGACCATCGCTCAACAACTTTTCCCCGAATTTTCTGGAAATTCCGAAATCCCCGAAATCCATCCATGCACCCGTGCCACTGCCACCCCCTCTCATCCTCACAGATGAAAGTGATTGTTACCAAATGCCAAGAAAGGTGGCAGTGAAAGGGTTGAAAGCTCTCAACTTTCTCAAGAAAGCAGACACCTGGAAACTTTCACCTGGAAACTTCCTCCCTTTCGATTTCGATGAACCAAGGGATAACATTACTTAAGGGAGACACTGTGACTGTGACTTACGGGTAGGGGTGAAGTATAGGAGTTGTTGGTCTGTGAAAGGACGATGTCTCAGGAGGACTGTCTAAGTTAGCTGAAATAAAATGATTTCATTGTTTATTAAATGTTTTTACAGCATTTTCATGATACAGCAGCTACTAAAAATACCAAATCACTTCATCTCTCTCAACTTCCTCTACATTTTACAAATAGGCATTTAAATTCAAACGGAGAGGAAGTGACTTTTAGTGACTGAGGCGCTATCATCCATCTCCAATCTCAATTGCTTCATGTAATATAATAATATTTTATAATAATCCACTTGATGATTCAGTTCAAAGGTCACATGATGATCATAACAACTGCAAAGCTTAACATTTCACTTGAGGGAGTCAAGCTTTGTTAAGCAGATATCCTACTTAAATTTAACATTTTACTGTTTAACCGACTGGCCACCTCTAACATACTTATTTTTATTATTATCTTCCGCATTGTCCTTTTCATATATTCTTCTGTAGGATATCACATCCTCAAACAACTTCAGTGATAATCCCTTCATAATAATCACGACACATTCATTGTCATATTAATTATTCATACTTCTTACTTCTTGAATGTATTGTTGCAGTCACAAAGGATATGTTTACTACGCCTGTACATTTCACATTTATTTTTCTTCCAGCAACCCACACAAGTAAAATGCATGGATGCATTTAAAACTAAAACTCGGCTTCTTCCAGCTCCACACACAATTCAACAAAGGCTCAATTGAAAAGGGACAAAAGATTTAATTTAACGATTTAACCCGATTCAATTGCTCATTGCCCTACAAAGCACAAAACTACACAATTAATATTGTTTAATGGAAACCACAGACGTCAAAAGAACATGGATGTGACATCACACTATAAAATAACTCATGCACTTCGGGTTATCTCAGATTCATCCTTTCTTTTTCACGACTTACTTAACATCCCGTGAGATCTCTATGCAACTTATCGACACAATCACGAGTTCCAGCATAAGGGCGGAATCATCATCAACTTCCTCGCCAAAAGTTACATAGAAATCTAGGAAAACTACAGCTAAAACAAAAGCTAAAATCATATGAAGAAAAAATAGAAACACAAAATCTACTGAAGAAGATACTAGTATATTTTGTGTAACTCTTTCGTCTTTTCCATTAAATAAACTGCACACGCACACACACGCGTACACAAAATCTCTCTCTCTCTACTCGTCCCGTGAATTTCCCGTCATCCCAAAATCCCAATCCCGACATCGTGCTCATGATGAAAGCAAATTTCGCAATGACCTGTATGTTCCATACTTCGTGTTATCATCGTGTCATTGATTATCACGTTGCCACACGCGGTATCGCTGCTGAGATAATTAATGTTCAGCATCCTTCCTCTTTTCTCGATGATCTTCCTGAAGCCCACGTTAGTTTTCGATAAAGTTATCAAGTTATATTACTTTCCCACGGTTTAATTTTTTCTAAATATTAAAGTACTTGAGACGGCAGAAATTGCTTTTCACCACTCGACACAACTGTTAAAGTCGTATATGGAAGAGAAATTCTTTACATTAGACTTATAAACTACCTATGCTTGCTTGATGTGGACTAAATAACCTAACTTCGGGGATGCACCTTAACTTACAAGAACTTGCGATTTAGGGGGATCGTTATGAAATAAATAAAAACACTGGAACACAATAATTTCTTCATACCGGCATCAGTTGAGGAAGGAATATATCTGAAATACGGGTACAAGATGGTTTCATCAATATTCTCAAAGGATTGTACAAATCCGTGTGTCTCAGGTCCACCCAAGTAAATCAGCGACCGATTTCCATTCAGATCACAATAATTTACACCTTCTTTTGCTAGTATTACGCCCTCATTGTTCTGACTACCTCGAGAAGTTTTCACCACGCGTTTGTCTTTAATCATATTTTCGGGAGTATATGTTTCCGGTCACTGTATTACTATATATACTGTCTGTGGTAAAGTAGTAGCCACTAATAACTTGATTTACATGCTCATGGGCATATAAAAATCACGGGGAGACGATGAATTGAGGAAAAACAGTTCACTTTGAGATGATAACTTGGTAACAATGTGAGTGTCAATGACAAACACGAAATGACGAAAAATTTGTATTCTGTTTAAAGTACACAGCACAGTCCCTTCAGACTACCTGGTTTGAATTTTTGAATGCAAATTATTCCCAACCGTGCAAAATAGTAGGTGGCTAAGTCTTAAAATTTGGGATACAATTTACTAATTTAAGCCAAAACAGCGTACAGTGGCTGCTGGTCTGAGAAGAAGGAAGTACACTACACACGGTTTCTTTACTGACTAACTTCAATTTTAATACTACGAAGTCTTGGCGTCTTCAAGAACGAACTAAGTCTTAATCTGAATAACATTGCTCATGAAGCTCTGGATGACCTTCCTCGCTCTTCTTCGCTCCTTATCTTATTTCATCCATTCTGTTCTTATTATATCAGACTCCTAATCACGTCTACAATTTGTCCAGAATTCACCAGCAGCTTATCCGTCTATATACGCGAACTTTTCTCGTGCATACATACCAAGAGAGCCTTACCCTTAATACCTCTTGGAAGTAAAAGCATGCCTATTCACAACACATGTGCTCAAGTCATTTGAATAAAAAGAAATATCTTCGTATCCTCTCACCGAAACTACTATGCGGTTCATCATCACCATTATTCACCATGCACCTTCACATAATATTCATTCCTTATTCTCTTCGCTAAAACTCACTGTACCACCAAGACAAATATTCAAAAGTACTCAAATTATTACTAAATTCCATAAACAAAACAACCAAACCTAACCTTCTATAAACAAATCAATTATACCATAACTGCACATTTTGTTACAATCTTCGATTTTTTAATAATTATTCATGCTATTTTACTATAGGGAATTGAGGTGCTTTAATACATAAGAGACTTGAGCGTAAAGGTAATGCAAAGTGCCCTTCCCTCTGTCACAAAGTCACAACTTAGTAGTTTGTTACTTGAGCCAATTGCTGCATCATTGCTGATTTGTTTCAACAATGCTTAATATGAAATGAAGTAACTTTTGTTTGAAAATCTTTTACTTGTGCCCTCCATGAATCTCGACATTAGTTCAGACTGTCTTACATATATTTTTCTATGAAATTTTTCCTTTGCAATCCATGAAGAGGTCAGGAAGAATTATTGCATGAACAGGTCAGAACATGTGACACGAATACCAACATACCTAAGTTATCAGAAAACAGAATCCACAAATAGACATTAGACACATGCGAATGTATTAATTAATATTAAAATTCCTGTGTCCAATTTATAAGCTACAGTTACTGATGAGATTGAAATAAGTGACTTATTGTATTATAAACATGCATGCATTATAAGATTCTACACAACTGCCACGAATAGCGGCTTGGAATCGAAATGACAAAGATCTGGCCAAGTAAAAAACGTGTAGGCTCATCATTATCATATACATAACAAGTTGTTTCAGTCATCACCATCAGCGAATAATTCTCACGTGTCTATGATTTTCTTTGTATCATGAAACGAAGTAACCAGCAGAAGGATAATGGGGTGACAAAAGTGCGAACTCTTCAGGTCACTATTCAATAATATTATACAACTACGCGAGCGAAGAAGCGAAGGATCTGTCGCTTAAGAAATTGACATCATTAGATTATTAAAATTTGAGCCCACTCAAGTTTCAAAGATGTGGACAAGGGAAAGTATTTTGAGATTTTTCAGTAATCGTAAACATAACTCCTATCCTTGAATATCTTGTGTTTCAGAATTCAGAACACATTAAGAGAGACCAACACCGGGCAAAATAAATTTTGAGCAGCAGAAATGAAATTAAAACCGTTTTTGATATTCATCAAACAAAGAAATGTTAATTTAATTACACTTTGGCGAACTAATTGCACTTTCTTTTCGTACTTAGCAACTTCAGACGAGTATCATATTAATGTTAATTGTACAAAGACATTATATATCATTTCTGGGATTTTTAATGCATACACAGAAAGGAAGTCACGACACAGTCAACAGTACATTTTAAGGGGATTGCAAAAGTAAAGAGTTGAATAAATGGGATTTACAAATTAAGACTCATGCATACATTACATGCACAATCAATATAGCCAACAGTGAGTTTCATGTGCAGATTTGGTCCACTGAATAAACATAGCTATAATAATAATAAGACCGATGATGCAAATTGATACGTAAGGTCATAAAGTTAGTATAGATTGACGTCAGCCGATAAGTATTTACAGGGTGTTAGATTCAAACGAGAAAGCACAATGTCTAAATTCTACACATATACGTACAATGCACGACGATAATTATGCATGGTGAAGCTGAATAGTGTTCGTAACGAAACGCGATGGAGATAGCGCTTCAAGTCAGTGATAATTACTTTTTGACTTTTATTGACAATATATTGACGGTAAGACTTAACCAAATAACTAAGCGTCTGCTTAAAATACTTACCACGGATATATGGGCTCCCTGAAATTTCGCTTACTTCATTTGTAAAGTAAGCGTTGTTTTGCAGGTCGTTTTCAAAGGCTTTTGTCGCTTGTTCGTCACTACTAGACGAGTAATTGTTATTGGCACTATGACTACTACTGCTGCTGCTACTACTACTACTACAACTCGAGATGAGGCTATTGCTGGTGATCGTCGTCACTCCTCCCACTCCATTTAGAGTTCGGACGTTGTTGTTCAGGTTGATACTTTTGTTATCAACCCCATAGCTCGCCAAAGACCGGTAGCCGGGAGAGGTCAAGGGTGAGGTAGAAGTCTTAACATCATACGGAGAAGAAAAGGTACTTGTGTTGCTTGCGTGGTGGGCTGAAATTAAAGAAAGACTCAAACTCAATTACTTGTGCATACTGTAGTTTGTTTACAGCTCATCCCATGAACTCCCATCGAAGGGACTTGAGAAACTTGAGATTTTGAGAAAGTAATCTTAAATATCTTACTCGACTGCTTTCTGCTTCCTTGGTCAAGAGGCTTTGCTTTTGAAATATCATCTTTAACAGTGACTTGCCGCTGCAATTCCTATAATATAGAACGAAAACATCAGTGAGGACTGAGGATCTTCTGAAATCGATTACATTGTAGTCGAAAGCCCTGTCATGTCATTTAGCCACTTCACAATAAGATGATAAACCCACACTACTTAAGTAATGTGTCCACAAACTACGCAATAAGTAACACACCCAACGATTCGCATCTACCTGAATCCAATGCATATACAGATTCTCTTCAGGAGAATCACAAAAGATATTTACTAACTTGCTGTGCAAACGATAAACTTTCCTTGACTATGAATCTTTTCTTAGAACGTCTCCGTGCTAGATGGTCGTTAACAAAAAGCACGAGGACATTAAAGGGAGAATAGGTACTAACTCACGTTGCACTCCTTCCTACCTACATCATTTTCACCAGTTATCCTACTTCATCCCATCATCATTGCAATGTATTTATTTCCATTCGTTTGCTCGTCTCCTCGGATTTCATTTAAATAAGAGACGGGATGAGAGAAAGACAAGACAAGAGGACGTTCGAATTGTCTCGAAATGTCAACTGTCAACCACGATATGACCAAATAAATGAAGCAATCGATAAACTTGTGGAAGTCGTTTGGTGTGAAGAATTGAGTTTTCAGTCTACCATGCAGTCTACTACTCTGCTTTACCCAACAACATACGAAGTGAATTCGCCCGATGTAACCATCTAAGAAAGAAGACATCTTCACACTCCTTCACTTCAAATACACGATGCTCACTTTCTCTTCGTCTCTCCTACTTCCGTCCTATCTCTCGCTTTTTTGTTAATCGAAGAACAACTATCTGAAAAGGAGAGAAGACTGAAAGGAGACGTTTCATTACTCGCTTTCTTATATCGACCATCACTTTTCTCCAACTCAATTAATTTCAAGCTTTCTGCTCTAACGTCTACACCTACGAGTTCGAATTGCGAAAACAAATTGAAAACGACGAAAACACGAATCCGGTTTTGCAATCCAGATTCTTAATGTCTACAATGAACGCGCACCATAAACTATGCTTTTGTACTAACTCTAGTAATTAACAATACAAGACACAATAATTGTCATAATCAGTCTGTCTGTCTTACATCAAGAAGTAAGTTGTGTTCCTGTTCTTGATCCGTGTCGTTACACACATCTGGGTCTTTGCTGCCGTATGCTCGTTTGAGAAATAATTCATAATCCTCCATACCCATTGCTTCAAGCTTCTGTTCGATCGTCTGCAATTAGAAAAGTACGAAAATTATGTCACATGGGTACGCATAAACAGATATATTCGAAATCCAACAGACCTATGATTTCCAAGCATGAAATATTTTACATAGATTATCTAATTTGCGAGTATTGGTTCACAATTTTCCATGCACTAACTGCTGAAACATTTTTACTCTTATCAGTTCACATTTAAGTTCTAGATCGTGCAAATTCAGAAAAATCTGTAAATTAACATGAGTCTTACTGGACTGGAGACTTTTTCCTTTGAAACTCAAAAACTAAGTTCAAAGAGGCCAGAAGCACGAAGTCCAACTTGAAAGCAAAGGGGACACTACTTTTGATTAGTTTGAGGTTTTAGTTTAGATAAACCTAACCGAAGGACTTTAATCCACACTTGAATATTGGGGTAAAATGTTACCCTGTGTCCACTTTGTGTTCCAAGTCCAACCGTTAGAAACTTAAGATTAACATTAACTAACATTATACGCCGTTCATAATATATTATAAGCTACTTCTTTTTCAACTGCAAACAGATTCGAATTTGCAATGCAATTTCTTTATAAAACATGTATACATGCAATTACATTCACAACGGAAGCTTTACAGCTTTATCCATAAAATTACGAAAGATCGTAACCTAAATTGTTAGCAAACGATAAAGATACAAGCAATACACGCAATGCAAGTAATATCAATGTTTAAGTCAACTCAGACTCAGAGCTGAGCATACCACATCTATCTGCATCAAAATTACATCAACTTATAAGCTTGTTTCTTCCCTTACTTAACTATTGTACTTATCTATCATTCCATTTCAATTCGTGAACTCGAGGTTATATTTTTTGATACCGAGCAGATAAGAATGGAATTTCACAAGTAAACAAAAACTGCAATTGAGCGTATTAAGCGTAAGCAACTAATTTTCCTTTCTGATTGCAAGTTATCGTAACTCTTATTTAATCGTGTTTCATTCAAGTACATCTATTGGATTAGTCTAGGCAAACACAAACACGAAGTATTATCAACTCTAAATTTGTTTTAACAATAAACTTAGTTTTCAAATCAGAAACTTGGTCTGTCTGTGTTCTCTGTCAAAAAATTATTTTAGTGAACTTTACAGAAAACCTCTCTTTTTACTGAACAACTGTTCATGGCACCAAAATTGACACTCAAAAACAGGACTAAAAGCGCGTTTTAACTGAATACGAACTTATAAATGATCTAAAAATCATTAAACATTACTCAACATTAAAACTGTACAGTGTACTTCTTCAAAAAGCTAGTACTATTCAGGGTAGCTATGGGAGACAGCAGATTGTCAGGATTGTCAGTCCTGTCAATTCTCCTCTAGGTATCCTGAGTACTATTGGACTAGTAAATGAAATGAAAATGAATGAATTGCGCAACGAAATCAATTTAAATCTCGAAACATGAATTTAAACGATTAATCTGATTAATACATTCAATGAAATGTCAATGCAAGTGCATTTATGTGAGTCACTTAAAACACATCAACCTATCAACCGTAATCATCCATACTATGTGCAGTGAATAGCATTCGCTCGTACTCACCCTAATCACACTATCATGCAATTGGAAGAGCTTCTATCAAATTACACGAGGAACAATTGAGTCATCTAAAGTTTCAAAACATAGCCAGTCATTGCTGACAAAGCACATGACATAATGACACATTTAAGTTTTAATTTAGCAAACCCAGCACTATCAATAAATCATCTGTCCTCGAGTCTTAAGAGGTTTTTACTTTCGACGACTATTGCTATAAACACATAAACACTGCCTAAATCCTAAAATTTAGTTCGCACTTAATTAAGCGTATTCGATCTATATTTTACTAATCAAGCATTATCAGCTTCAGATTTCACTAACCTTGGAACTTGATTTGCTGTGTTCCTTCTTCTCACTGTTGTTCATTTTGTCCATGAGATGAAAACACTAGTGGTCTTAACTCTAAATGGTATAATTCAGTTAACGAGTATAAGCGAATAATTTCCTTTTACAGTTCTTCACAGTACCAACAGCAAGAGTGAGACGTACAACAACATGTCGTACGACGACATGATGTAGAGTAATTTGACGTACACACTAAATCCATATCCTCCAACACCGTCTGTCTTATCATAATATTCATAATCATCAATGTCATCATTCCTCAATCTTCAATTCTTCCAATACTTGCACATTTGAATCACTAGAATCTACAAGCGCTATCCTTAGAATCACATTCTTTAAAACTTTCCAGTCACTTTAAGTGTGCCAACTTTCTTCTCTGTGACGCTCAACAACAACGCAGTATTCGAATATCGTCCACAAGTTATCTATATCAAAATCAACATGCAAGTTTTTTTTAGAGACGAGTGACAGATGAAGACGCAGTAACGCCAGCCGCACGTCACATTCACTCGTTAAACCACAACGTGTAACTCAACAATAACAACAACAATAATAAACACACCCACCCTCCCAACAATAACTGGATGAGGCGCGATTTTCAAATTTCGAAAACACTTCCTGTCCCTCCTCCTTCCATCTCATCCTCCACCTCCACACAACAACAACGATCGACAGTTGCTTATCGACCTCCTCGTTTCTTCTTCACTTATCCATGTTTACATTAAAACAGTTGAGTTCTTAATTAGTCTCTGCAACTTATTAACCTAGTCACCCCAACGGAAGTCACTGTAATTCGTGAGTTGTTGAACAACACAGGAAGAACTTTAACAAACAGGTAACAACAAGAATAATTATCCCTGATCAACAGAACTATGTTCACTTATTAACAAACTAAATACTCAGCGTCCTTTGCTCAACCCCTTTCTCAATAATCCATAAAATCATAACATTCTCATAAAAACTTGTGTGTCACTTCCGAAGTTTGAAAGGTGTGCAGAAGAGAAGTGCAATGTAGAAAAGTCCAAATCCACTGGAGAAAATAACCTCAAATACACAACACACAGTACACAAACAAATTCTCTGTCATCCAGCTACTATCCCCATATTTATTTTTTAATTATTTTCTTCATTAGTATACAGCAATAATTCGTGTTGAATGGGAGAGTAGTATATGGATATTACAGAGTCAAGACAAAAACATGCAATAATAACAATAAATTAATATCACCAACCACTGACTGGTGTCTGAAGGAATATAATGATATGAAATCCAGAGGAGAGTGTCACAAGTTTATAATGAGAGAAAGTATTTCAAAATTGTTTGTATAATATATATAGTGAGCAGCGACGAGGAATTATAAGGGACACACGACGATTTTATGACGAGAGAGAGAGACAGAGAGAGAAGTCAAAGGAGGTTTTTGATTATTTATCCACACCCGACGAAGGTAAAGGTTGCTTTGTAGTAGTGCTTTCTTTCGCTGGCTCTTCTCCTGGCAGTGGTGGTTGTTCCTAATAGGAATAGTTCAGTAGTTGTACAAGTGAGTTGTAGTGGTACAAGTCCATGGCCCATATATAAGAGACGTTGTTGTAATAGTAATAGTTGTAGTAGGGGTACGTACGTTCGTTCGTATTCTTTTCCTCCTGGACTAAATTCAGGCAGACAGACACACTCCAATCTCCAATATTCATCGTCCAGGCAGTTGCTACACAAGACACCTTCGCCCTCTGCCCATCCCGCACTCCCATCAGCTCCCTTCCCACCACACACGAACAGAGTCGGAGCAACGTGGTCGCCCCCCCTCACCCACCCACACACGCCAATCCATTGTCTCCGAATGTGTCCCCAACAATCCAGGCTTACCTCTCCCGATAACCACTTCACATCCCCCACCATCCACACCCACCTCACCTACACAACCGACTCTGAGCAAATTGTAGGTGGATTCATTCATGGATCACTGTGTGGGACTCAAAACTACTTGATGCTGATTTCGTCTCAAGACTTCAAGAAGACCATCTTCGAATAGTTCGAATCCTTAATGTATATAACATTATTGCTTGCATTTCGTCGACGCGGATTCATGATGATGTGATCACCATGCTATATGTGGGTTTTTGTGTGTGCTTACCTATACACACATACCTACATACTTTTTTCTGTACCGTCACATTCATGTCATGTAGCCAACTACGTTTTACTACAAAAGTAACGAAGTAGCAAAAAAAATCACTATGGCTGTGTAAATAGTATAAGGTCATAATAGATGCTAAAATGAAATGCTTATAGTGTGTGCACAGTGAGTGAGTGACACATGTATGCATCGGTTATGTAGTATCATTAGAAAAACGCTGTGCAGTCGACGAAACTGAAACTGGAGCGTTTGTGCTGGTGAGATTCTATTTCACTAATTGTAACTAACCGAATCGTTACTCTAACTGTGCAATTTGTGAATCATTCACATTTTGCACTTTTCATGATTTCCTTAATGCCTTAATGCTTATCCAGTAGTAAACGGGGAGTTCGCCTGACTCACACACTCACTGCACAATGTACATTATTGTACAGTCTGCATCTGCAACTGTCTGAAGTCTGAGCTGCATTAGGCCTGGTCGTCTCAGGCAGCCTGCATGTATTCGCCAAGAACCTCAATAAATGTGGCTTCTTCGTTGAAATAAACCAGAGTCACATGCACCAACCTACCATGTAAACCCACTCTACTGGTCTGCCTTACTATTTCATTTTCCACAGAGCGAGAAACCTCTGAAACAAGCAATCCTCCAATACCTCCAAGTTGGTTCGTCCTTTTAGTGAATTAGAGAGATGCTCATGAGATGGAAGTGATGCTATCGTTTCTTAATCAAAAGTGAGTATAATCTAACCAATTGTTATTAATTATCGCTTAATTTATGAGTGCATCCTAATGGGTATGATCAACTACTTAATTCGTCCATTGGTTGATAATCACGGCAAGAGGCAGCTACCGTGGTTTTTATAGATTAATTGTTAAATTGTTGAATTCAAATTAATATTTTTTATGAATACAGAATAATAATCATCACTTTTCCGGGGAATTATCCTTTTTTCTGATACTCTGGATATTCTTGGTTTCGTCGTAGAGATCAAGCGTCTTCACATGGTACCACACCAAGACATCGAAAAAGGCTCCAGTAATAATAAATCCTGTGCATGGCGTACCGTAAGTAAACGAAAAGATCAGTTATCATTCTTGAAGAACAGTTTGATTAATGTACAATGTAATTCTGCTTACCAGCTGCAGTTAAGTTGAAAGCATACACGAACTTCTGGCTATCATACAACAGACAGTTTCCTTTGCCTCCACATTTACGTCCCCAAAGAATACACACAGAGTCTAATTGACGGTTCGTGGTTAACTTTTAATATCTTAAGTCTCCGTTTCATGACTTTTATTAACAACTTTGTACCTATGATAGCTCCGAAGAACAGTGGACTTGGTAAGGCTGCAAATAAACTTATAGCCATCACTGCTAATCCGATGGCAAGTGACTTCTGCTTTGGATCGACGCACCTGGTTTGATATTAAATTCACGAGTTTCACCTGAAGCTTTAAATCGTGTGGTTCGGGAATGAAGCCTGGAAGACCAAATCTCACCTGTATCCAATCAGCATGTTCCCGATTCTTCCGAAACTGTCTATGAAACTAACAAATGTCCTCACCAAAACGAATATTATAAAGAGAGTCTGACAATTGGACTTATTAGTGCAAGTTCCACGCTCCAAAATTGCATCTGAACTAGGCAAACAAGAACAATTACTAACTATGCCTCGTTCCTTGTCGTAACTGAGACATCCAGCGTGGCACGGAGAATACAGGATTTTATCTTCTTCCACGAAACACATGGGATCGAAGTCACTCTGCTTGCAGTTACAATCCTTACTGCATTCCAAAGTCAAATTCTCTTTCCACGACATCTTCCCCCCCTTAAACCCCAAAGAAGTTCCCTGGTGGCAAGTAATTTGAGTAAACAAGATTAGCACGACGGCGGAGAGAAGTGCTGTGAAAATGTTGAATCCAGCTAACTTCCGAGCGCTCGGTTGGAATTGCGTAATCAAAGCTCCACTCACTATGAGTCCTACGGCTTGGACAGCAATACTGGGACCTGAATACAAAGATTTGCGTTTTTGTCCAAAGCCCATCGTTCCTGAGAGACTAGTTGAAGATTTCTGAAATTCATTATTCAAACCAACCTGCAGTTAGTGAAGCTCCAGAAGCACTGGTTTTATAAATGGCTTCCAAATATTTAGGAGCAAACATCCCGAAGCCGAGCATTGGGAAGAAGTAAAATACTCCAGCGATCGTGTTGAACAGATTGACTTTGTTCCGCAATAGTTCTCCTAGTGATCTCTTTATATCTGCGGTTCATTACAAATCCAACGTGTCATTTTATAAACATCATGAATATTTTAGTAAAGTTTGCCGTTTGCTCTTTTACCAGTCATTGGACTAGCAGGAACTTCCTGTCCATCTGAAAGTTGATTGTTTATCTCCTTACTCGTGTCCACAAATGACTTCTCTTTGCTCAAAATGTCTTTTTCATCTGGAGAAGAATCTGATTTCCTCATTTTTTTCGGGAATAAAGAAACAAACAAAGAAAACACTGCTAATACTAATCCCAGCACGACCCAGCCTGTGAAGTTGTTAAAACATCTATTAATTATCCTTCTACAGTTAATAATAACTAGTGCACTTTTTCATTTAAATACCCAGCCACCTGCAATTCATGCACAAAATTAGCTTTCATGTACAACAATTTATCTACACAGCATAGTTTGCATGATTACCAAGCTCCAATCCATTTCGGACTATCTGAAGCAATTGTGGGGGTGAGTGAAGGACTCACAAATATCCTTAGACACATGAAGCCAAAAAGAAATCCGATTACAGGTCCAATGAGTCTAAATGCTGTGGTAAGTCCTGCAAAAATAAAATAAATATCCAATTCCACATGACTGGTCAATAACCACGTCATATTTGTCAAAAAAATACCCAAAACAAATGGCATTTGCGTTTGCTTCATGTTGTCATCGATGTAAGGCCCTCCCAAAGTGAAGAATAGAATCATTCCAATTCCTCCCACAAATTGCGAAACAAATATCAAAATCAAAGGGGCCCACGATTGATCCGAGGGATCGCAATCCAAGCCTTTCTCCGAGTCCAGCAACCCTTCTCTATCACACAGCCCTTCTTTTGCAACCAGCAATTCTGCCATACAAAATAATAATCACATCCTATTTGCAATCGTCTTGATTCAAAATCTAACCTGCTTCAAGTGAATCAGAAGAATTCGTGGTATTAAATTCTCCACTAATGAGTGAATAATTTGCATGGGAATGAAACTGCTCGTAGTACTCTTCAGTCACACTTAAAGCTTCATCTCCAGGTCCGTAAATGAAATGAGGAGAGGCCAGAAGAAGACACGACAACGAAGACAACAAAACTCCAAGTCCCATCCACCGTGGCCTATGCCCCACTCCTCCAAAGTATGACAGTGGAATCGAGAACAATATTTGACTCACTTCATTTCCCGACAGCATTATGGCTAAAAGGTTATCATGATCCATCAAAGCTTACAGGCTACGTCAGCGCTTCCAAAACTAAAATTACATGCACAAACTTACTTGCAGTCTCAGACGAAATCTTCAACCTTTTTTCGAGCGTTGTAATCGTCGAAGCAAAGTACGTAAAAGACATTCCCTGGACAATAGCCAGCAGTGAGAATATTAACATGAACATATTCTTATTCGCGAATCTTTGCACAAACTCCGGACTCCAGAGAGATCCCAATCCACAACGGTTTTCCCATTCATCCTTATCACCTTCTTTCAAAGCTCCTTCCACCGAACCAATAAAAACATCACGAAACAAACTGCTCTCTTCCAACTTGCCCTTCTTATTCTCTCCAGTCTCACTGGAATCTTTCAATGCAGACATTATCTACTCACTTTAAAACAAAACACCACTACTACTTTGTATCCCTACAAAATTTGGAACTGATAACGAACAAAACAGTCAACTATTGAACTACAACAATAAAAAGTACACTGCATAAGCGGATGAACCTCGCCGCAGATAACCTGCTGCTTCCAAATGAAAAGAAGGACGATGAGTTAACCAACTTTGTCCAGAAGTAATTGCTGGTTAGCATGGAGATTAAATTGCTTTAACATACTTTTCATGATGAGAGTGAATATTTCATTCACTTCCAATGTCAACTTTTAAAAATAGTTCCTCTTTCAGCAAAAAAAGCTTAAAAGAATTGCATGCAACATGCTCTTCTTTTGATATTCTGCTCCTCGTAATTCATTGTAAGGTTATTTAATTCAAACTCACCAAAGTGATTTGGCAGTGTTTGTGTACTCGATATTAAACTATATAGGATGCTTAGAACTTTAAACCTGATTAAACCCACAGTCTTTGGCTTGCAACTACTCTGAAGCACATTCTGGGAAACTGTAGGAGTTATATAATCACGAATGAGGTATTCGCCGGTAGCTATTGAAACGAGCTATTCAGCTGTAGCATTTATAAACCATACATACAACAATACTACATTACCAGCTTATAACTCCCGTTTGGTTCTAGGAAATACAGTCAGCTTATTGGATAAATAACAATAACAGGTCACAAGTTAATGCACAGCCACTAGCGTCTAACCATCAAACTCAAAGCGGAAGTGTAATTGCGAATGTTTCGATTCAATCACCTAACCAATGAAAACACAATTAAAATCAGGCAAGTTACACAACCACAGTGAACAACTTTGGGTATTATCAATTGAATTTTTGTATAAAATTGTATAGCAAATACGCACGCCAAAAACGTCAATCTCCGTCATAGGAACATTCGATCAACAATAAGCAATTAATTGAATTCATCCACACAATTTCTCACCTTTCACCCTTCCACCTTCATGTAGTTAATTAACACAAGAATGTTCACCGTACTGATGAAGTTATTTATGCAAAATGCCTTCTATTCATGAATTAGACTGTAACCGTAATTAGTCTTTTTTAGTACTTAATTCCTACTCAAAACTCTCAAGTTAATAACAATTTCATTATTGACAAAAAAGTCTTCCTCACCTCAAAATAATAATTTCCATTACTCAACTGATGACTGCGGGAACAATAAAAAATTATACAAGTCATATATAGTGGTCGTCAATCGTCAGTCGTCATACTTTCTGTCTAATTGTATCAGAGAGGATGAGAGATGACGGTGACTTGCGTGGATGTTAAGAATGACGCTGCATGCTTATGCTCTCATGATTAACATGAAATGGTACCTACAAGCAAAGTAGAATGAAGAGCTTAAGACCTCTTTACACTAATTGCAATCATTCCACTCCAATACGACTACACATTTTATCAATTCAATTAACCAAACAAGCTTAAAGTCACAATAATAACCTGGTAGCTGCAACCACTCTAAACTCCAACTCTTCTTCACCGACTTCACCAATCGAAATCGACTCATGAAGCCATGAAACAAAGCTTGTTAGAGAAGAAGACGCGAGTCTCCTAACGATAATGCGATGATGCAGCGATCTCAGTTTTGATTACAAATCTGTCATGTCATTCTCACTGTTCTTTAACATCCATCCATATTTAAGCCCTATCATTAAACTCATAAATAATAAATACTCAAGGGACCGTCATTACCATCCACCATTTTCTCGATCTCTCCTTAGGTTCTCTCAATTTCAATTCACTAAGATATAAATATTATATCCTATTCCTTTAGCAATCCAAATCACAAGCAATATATTTCCCAACCCGATTTTTTTAAACAGCCCCCTAACACTTTGCAGCCACGTTTAATGACTGTTAATTGTTTTACACTATTTTCCACACTTCTTACTTCACTCTGGTCACCTTCGTAATTCGCCTCTATGGTATATTTTAAGTCTAATTAGAGTACAAATAAAATGTGGTCATCTCACTTCCAAACCAAATTCAGGCAAGTCAGGTACATTAATTATTATTTTCCTTCAGAAGATAAGCAGACGTAGTCAAAGTCACCAAAAGATTCGTGACCATCCTATTACCTTTCCTTCACGAGATTCACATTTCATTTATCAAAATGTGAAAAACAACTCGTCATCACCCAAATACATGCATAATTAATTTTATGCTACTACTGCATGTACTACAACACTGCTACTACAAATGCAATGCGTGCAAATCATATTCAATTGATTTTTACCCTTTTCTTGATTTGTGAAAAGCTTGGGATTTAAAATGTCGAACAAAAGCTTCATCCTTGTTGTTGCAAAATTGGCGTGGAATACTTTTCATTAGATGGAAAGGCAAACTTAAAAATTGCTTCCGTGCTGCATCCAAGATGAACAAGAGACTTCGGTTGTCCGTCTTTTACTCGTGAGGAGTCTAATGAATGATGATGAGAGTTGTTGGGATGATTGCCTGAGATCACATCAAACTTGCCCTCCTACCGTTCCCCACTAAATAAACAGACACACAATTGACTGTAATGAAGATGAGCATTGTTTCCTCTAATGATGTCTCAATCGATCACAAATCAATCTTTCTATTCATATCGGACACTGCGGAATCAAAGCTTCTCGTCTTCCTCCAGGCTTGTCAGTCATAAACAATATTATGTAATCAAATTGGCCACTCTCGAGCACAAAATTATTATTATGTCAGCTGAACTACAGAATAAAATGTTATACATTTTTGCTTGTAACATTCACATATATTCCACAATAATATATGATCATTTGTTGTTATAGAAAATTCTGCTATTATTTCTTCCTCCATTGCATACCCAACGTTGGATCATAATTCTTTACAATTGTGAACAGAAGATTACTTAATCTGTCCTCAATTAAATTTTCTACAACAATCATTTAACGCATGCAAGCAACCAGCTCCGTATTTCTCAGATTCACACAAATCAAAACAAAAGAACCTGTAATTTTTGTGAATTACTATGCTCCCTAAATCCTCATCTTGTGATGCAAAGAGGTAAAGATTTTGTATGCAGAAAGAAATTAAACCTCACAAGAGAGAAAACCACACAGAATGAAAACACAACGAAAGAAGTCGACCTACCAAATTTTGATTGCAGAGACCGTCTCCTAGTATAAAAATCAAAATTACAATGAATCACCCAATAAAACGCAATTTTAATTGCAAGCTATATAATAAGTTGTAAGAGATGATAGTGGCCCTTTTTGTGCACAGACAACAGAAGAAGCAGAAGACTATAATGTGATGAAGAAGATGCCAAATCATATACAGCCTATCAACCATTGCGTGAAGAAATACAAGATAACGATGATATCATAAATACTAAAGAATTTCTCATTGACCTCTGACCTCCCATGTATGCTCAATAAATGAAGGAGAAATTGGTGAAGCGTACAGAATAATTACGCCAACAGAGAAGTATAATTTGTCTCTTGTTCGTGTTTCCACGAAGAGTAAAAAATTAAATGCAATTAAATCAAACAGCGTGTCTGCCTTAGAGTTGTCTGTACAGTTTGTAGGTATCGCGTCATATCCACATGATAATCGTATCATCATAATGCTCACAAGGGTAGGAGGAGTATTATGAAAATCCGGATGACTGATGACCTCAAGTCCATCTCGTTCGAGAGAGACACCACCCACTACCAACTTTCAAAGCCATTTTTTTCACCTGTGACTTGTTTTTCACTCACAACCAAACACGTAACAATAAGCCATTAGAGCAATTTGCTCTATTCAAAGATTCAAACTTATCAGTTCTCTACTTAAACCCTATAAACGATCCACATGATTTACTTGGAGAAGATGTGATGACAGAATTCATTTGTCTTTCTACCCACACACGCCTGCCTCAGCCGTGAAAGGGTGAAACGAACAGCCACACAATCCACCACAAGCTTTCATGTCAATTCCACCAACTCATTCGACAAATATATTTCAAACCTCTTTAGTCTCTACCCTTTCCAAATAGAATCCATTCCTAAGAATTATATCACACGGCTTGGTAATCCTTCCATTGATGTGGCAAAGAATAATAATAATAATATATCGCTTTGTGTACCATTTAATTTCGAAGGTTTAGATGATTCTAATCCGATTGAGGAATGAATAAAGCGATCGCACCGCTTGGTGAATCAAATGCGAAGCACAACAAAAGTACAACCAGTCCGTATCCTCAGCTTAGCAGAAGAGAAAGTTCACATTCATTCCTCATTGAATACCTGTTGGTCTTACGGAATCAGTTCTAAACTTCTCAATGCATTTTGTTTTAAATGATGACTTGCACTTCCAGTGTGTCGTTATGATGACCAAGAACGGTATCATTTCGTGAATGTTTGACTTGTGAAATGAATCACAACCTCAGGTGATGATCGTGTGATTGTATGAAACACTCAGCTTTGGCTTTATCGCTGATCGCTGTAGCCTGTCTTTCACCCAGGTTTTGTACACATGTCATGATTAATGATCAATTTTATGGGCGTTTTGAAGTTTTAAAATTCTCCGATCTACAACAACACTCCAAGACGAAGAAAAAGAAGCGGCCGATGTGTCGAAAGAGACACGCACACATTCACTCACATACATCCAAATGTTATCAGCCACTTTAACTTTTAACTACCCCAAACACGTCGGCTGCATACTTCCACCATTTTTAATTACGGATTAATTATTGTATGCTACCCACACTGGTTCGTTCGTTTCATGTAAATCTGAAGGAAAAAATATTCATTTCAACCGAGATTCATTAGCCCAGTCAATTTGGGCTTATAAGATTAGTTTGATGTCCGTCCGTCCGGTGTGCGCACGATAACTCATCAGCAG